>JALGBA010001257.1:125000-401384 GCA_023970755.1 Azemiops feae | reverse complement strand
TTTTTTTTTTTTTTTTTTTTTTTGCCAAACATCTTTTCTGATCAATATGCTTCGCTGAATCAAAGAATCTTTCCATAATCTTAAAAGTGTTGTTACAGGTACAAAAGGCAAAACAGGTAAGATGTTTTATAGGAAGGTTTTGTCCCTTCGTATTCATTGAGAATCTTTTCCTTTTGTCTTTCTTTCTTTCTTTCTTTCTTTCTTTCTTTCTTTCTTTCTTTCTTTCTTTCTTTCTTTCTTTCTTTCTTTCTTTCTTTTTTTGATTTTATTTATCATTTTTTTCTCAAGTTCTCGAAGTTCTCCTGGCAGAATCCATTTTCTTAAATCTTTTTTCTTGTCCTCAAACTTATTTTGTAATCTTAGGTTATAGGTTACTTTTTCCATGTCCTGTATTTTCTGGGGTTTTTTTTTCCATCTGGGTTAAGTCATACTTTCTTCTATTATTAAGTTCCATCTTGAAATCTCTCTTTTCTGTCTCATATTCAGTTGTCTGATTTTTCTGCTCACTCTTTGTTTTTATTTTCTGACAATTTTTGTATTGTAAAGTTAAATTGGAGATGTGTTCATTTATATTTTCAAAGTTATTTTTAATTTCCTCATGGTTTGAGATCATTGTTGTTTGAATTAGTTGCAACATAGCATACATCTCCTTCTGGAAAGTGTTTGTTTTTTCTTGGTATATTCTTTCTGCAGATCTCTGGTTTTCCATGATAGCTAAAAAATCAGGGTTTTCCTTTCTCTGCAGACAGCTTTAGAGTCACAGTTGAGTTGGTATTTGTAATCCAGAAAGGTCAATTCTTTTTTTTAGAGTTTATAATTCTTACTTTGTAGATAGCCCAGAATGTTTTCTTTCTTTTTTGTCACAGCTGTTCTCTGTTATTAAGACATTGAAGGTCAATAAAACCAAGTTATCTTTTCCTGGGCTTTGCCAGTCCCTGTAATAAAGCAACTGCTATTGTATATTTTCATCCACCACTAGATGTCAGCACCAGTCAGTAACAGACAATTGTTTACTTCTATTTTCATGATTTAAAAGGAAAATCTTAACAGATTCCACCGATTTTAAACTTATCCAAATTAAGTCTTATATTCATTTCATTTCAGTATATTTCTGTTCCCCCTGAATGTGTAATTCGCCGCTTCCATCTATAGGAGGGTGGGGAAAGATCCCCACCCTTCTCACTTTCGGAGGCTTTTTGCTTCTTGGGGTTTTTCTCCCCCCCCCCAGGAAATAAATTTTCAAGTAGAAGAGAGAAAATCACTGTTCTTACCCAGTTCCAAACACGTTGTTTACAGTCAGCTTAAAATAGTGCTTGTAGCTTGGGCTAGACTCTGAAGTTAAGCTAGCCTTTCTCCTGCTGGTTTCTGGAGGGCTTTTCCCAAACCGATCGGATCGACCGCCATTTCTCCGCAATCGGCGGGACTTACTTACTTCTTTGTTGCCTCTGGGGGGCAACTTCAGGCCCATTTAGGGTCCCCTAGCAGGTAGAAATCGGCTGTAGGATGCGGAGTGCCGCAATCCCTTGACTGCTGCACTACTGCGCAAAACCCTGGCTGTTTTATTTTAAATATCTTATTGCCATGTACAGCTTTAAGTTAACTGTGGAAGATCTAATGTTACAAGGCCTCTCAATATTAACAATTCTCTATTAAACTTAAAATAGGATTTTAGCCTTTGACTTCAACAACTCATGAGACAGGGACTTGCCAGTTATTTCCACTGCACAAATACAGGTTAGAGAAAAGGTTAGTTTCTCCAAGTGCAACTAGTGAATTTATGAATGAAATAGAGTTTAAATTCATATCTAGATTGCATATTATTAGCATACATTTTTTCCAGAATGTTTATAATATATGGTTCCCTTATCTGACATACAGAGGCATTATAAGAACAAAATCAAAGCAGCAGATATATTACAGTTTAAATGAGGATAAGGTTATCTGTGGTTTAACAGATGTTTGTGTCATTACAGCTGTAAATTCTAATACTGTACTAATGTTCTGTAGATATAAGAGCATGCCAATATTAACTACAATGGTTTTGAAATTCTTGGGACTCTAACTTTTTCTGCCTTTTTTTTGACCCACCATTTCTGTGTACTATTATAAGCACCATTTTGCAAAGCACGGAAAGGGAATAAGAAATAATAAGCCAAATAAATTGAAGGCAAGAGATAAGAATGGGGAATGTAGGTAAATCTAGTTTATACCAACACATGCATTATACAATGCTTTTCCATACATTTCTTTCTTTAGAAACCATCGTTGCTTCCACTATAGCCATACATACATTGCATTTTGTTCTTTAATTTCCCACATCTGTCTTTTTGACGATCTTATCATCTCCATCCAACTACAATTTTTGTCTTTTTTTTCTTGACCCCTTTACTTTTCCTTTCTATATTTTTCTTTTTGTAATTCAAACTAATTCATTCTTTCTGTATGGCCCAATCCCCTTTAATCTTCCTTTCTGTATTTTTCTTTTTGCAATTCAAATTAATTCATTCTTTCTGTATGGCCCAATTGCCTCAATATACTTCTTTCATATTTTTATATGTATTATATGAAAGTACTTTTGATTCAGTTTTCTTTTGTATGTACTTTTGTATTCAATCCATGTTCATCAATCACAAATTCATTCTTGATACTATTGCTTATATTGCCATACAAATATTTTAGTGTTCATTTTTCAGACTTTATTCAAGCTGCATTTTATTTATTTATTTTATTTATGTAACCACCATTTCAAACATATCATTCCGGGCAGCTAACAAGGAATTAACATCATATGGTAGTAAAACAATAAATAGCAAATATAATAGCTGAGATAAAACCAACTGACACAATCAGCATAATCACAAATGAGCTCAGCCATGCACCTAGGGTTCCAGGCTCCATAACAGAACCAGATCTTGAAGGCATTATGAAAAGCCAGTAAAATCAGGAAGCGCCTAATTTCTGGGGGAATGATGTCCCAGAAGGCATGTACCATGACAGAAAAGACTCTTTTCTTGACCTTACCAGATGACACTACCTGATGAATCGGACCTGGAGGATGCCTCCCCTGGTATATTTTACAGGAGGGATAGATAAATTGGAGAGAGACAGTCCCACAAGTAATTTACTTTCATGTTTCTCTTGACATACCCAAAACTCATTTATAAATGTTAGCAGAAATACACTCTTATTCAAAGCCATTTTTGCAGTTTTTGACAAATAAACATTCCTTGCAACTGAAATGCTATTCATGATCTGTCTGTTAACGTTGCACATTTTAATATTTCATCTGTTTTCCCATTTTTTAATAAATATTCTAAGCAAGATGCATGAATCATTGTTCTACTGTTCTATGTGTATATTTGTGTATAGTATCTAATATGAATCATGCAACTTAATTTTATGATATAGAAAAAAGCTTCATTTAATTTAACAGATGTTTGCAAGAGTAAGTTTTAAAAACTTATTAAAACTTACAAAACCTTTTGAGAGTGAGCACTGAAGGCTGGAAAGAAAAAAGGCAGACTGAAGATAGCTCCTTGAAAGGTAGAACCTTTTTTCTATTTTTTTCTCTTCTGCACCTTCTATTTTTATTCTTTTTTTTTAAAAAAAAATAGTTTTGTTATACTTGTAATTTTTAATAAAATTAAAAAAGAGAGTGAATACTGAAAACTAAACAGGCTTCCAAGAACAAAAATATTATGAACCATTCTGCCAGAATATTGTTTAGCAATTCTTTTTTAACAGGAGAGTGACATTAACTCCTTTTCTACCATGCTTTGATCTATGTGTCCGATCAATGCATGGAAAGGAATATGTCTTGCTGTCCCAGGTTGTACTTCCCAGGGCAGAGAATATAAAGCAGCTTCATTAATTTCTTTCTCCCATTTTTTCTGGATAGTAAATTGTGGCGAATGCTATTCTCAAGACTTAATAAAGATTTATGTAAAGTTTCTTCATGATCTGTTTTCAATATAATCATAGCTGCTGTCAGCTTGGCAGTTTATTTGCTCAAATGTACAACCAGTACTTGAGCAGAAATAATAAGCCACATAGTTTGCTTCAATGATTCAGTTGGCTCTAATCCACTTCTTCAGTGATTAATTATCAAAGAGTTCCAGTAAATATTGATGAAATCTCGAAGTTGACTATTCTGTAAGCAGGGTTTCCTCAACATTTACTGAAGCTCAACCGACCTGGAAGATTTTTAGCATGTGCTGTAAATACTCCACGCTGGTTATTTTCAATGCATGCTTCAGGCAATTCTGCAGTGTTTGCTGAAGTTGCCCGGAATCTGGAAACACTTCAGCTAGCGCTGTGGGAGAAGGGTATTCTCAGCCTTCTATCCAAAGTGTTCCCATGCTGAATGGCTTCAGAATTATCCACAAGATGTGTTGTTGTCATCTTGCATGGAAGAACTTCAGCATCCACCAAGGGGTTGCAATGTGACTGGATTTGTGTGTGCATGCCGTGGGGAATTATCTGCAGGTACTGTATTTGCTGAAGTATTCCATCTCAAAGTCTGCTTGGTTTCACTGAAAGTCCTCTAGGCTTGCCAGTTTACAAAATTAGATATATGCAAGCAGATCACTAGTGTTGGAAGGAAACAGAATGGGAGAAATTAATGGGCAGGACACAGCTGCCAGGAGCTTGTTCAACCATTGATTTGATTGAAATGCCCTAGTTATGACCTTTGGTCAGCTAGTGCTGTAAAGACCAGGCAGGTGGAAGAGGTTTCCCCAGTTCTTCACTTCCCAACAAAATAAACTATTGCAATCAGTCTCTGAGTACACTGGATGACTCAAACTTAAACTATATGAGATAGAGCACTTTTGTTCAGCCGAGAAAGACTGATATTCAACTTTTATTGGCTTTACTTAGTCTTTAAAGATAGAGAACTCCAGATTTTTAGTCATCATCCTTAAATGTCAACATCAAGATTTCTGTAGAGGCCAGATAGCTAGTGTTCCATGCACATCCATTCCTGGAAATGTTAGATCTGATCCCAATAACATATTTTAATTTGAATTATGTGCTATGTATGAAACTGCCTTTTAAATATGTTCAGAAATTTTGGTCTGCATAGAATATTGCAAAGTATTTATTGCTATTTTTTATAGGGAGCATTTGGCTAAAGTTACAGCTTTAGTAACTGCTGATTCTTGACTGTCTATTTTATCCTTTATTTTATGTTGAAAGATAAAACAAGCAACTACATTTGATACTATCAAAAACTGCAAACACCACACAGTGGTACATATGACAAATTATTATGCAACTTATGAATGCTTGCTATGATGAATTTTAATTGGCATTTGGGAAATTTTGGGCATTTACTACTTCACTATTTTATATCTGAATAAAACAAAAAGAAATACTTAATTTCAAAGTTAACAATAACAATAACAATAACAATAACAACAATAATAATAAAGTTGAAAGGGATCTTGGAGGTCATCTAGTCCAACCCCCTGCTCAGGCAGAAAACCCTATACCATTTCGGACAAATGGCTGTCCAGTCTCTTCTTAAAAACTTCCAGTGTTGGAGCATTCACCGCTTCTGGAGGCAGATTGTTCCACTGGTTAATTGTTCTAACTGTCAGGAAGTTTCTCCTTAGTTCTAGGTTGCTTCTCTCCTTGATTAGTTTCCATCCGTTACTTCTTGTCCTGCCTTCAGGCGCTTTGGAAAATAGTTTGAAAATAGTTGTGTCACTGCGGCTAACTACGCATTAAATTAAGCAATATATGGGCAGCATGAGTCAAGATTCTGTATTGTATTGTGATTAATGTGGATTGTCATATGTTTAAAGTGGTTATTTTGAAATATTATGGGAAATTTAATTGTGATAGAAGTGATCGACTTAAAGCTTTCAGTCAGTTGAATATGGAGATTTAGAAGATGTATCCATGGTTTTGTATGTATTCAAGGTCAGATTTATAAGGCATCAATTGCAAAGAAGATGAACAACACAGTAGCCTAGAAGCGAAAATGCTCGCCTCTCACTTGGAAGGTTGAGAGTTCAATCCTACGCAGTGACAGATGTTTCTCTACCAGGGCGCACAGAGAAGATATCTGCTGCGAACTCTGCATAGGCATCAGGAAGGGCATCCAGCCAGTAAATGCTTAGCTCCATTCAGTCGCCCCCACTCCACCCCAATAAAAGGGATTATAGAGTCATAAAAAGAAAAAAATGCAAATGAGATCATAACTGTCTGAAATGATTATTTTGTTTCTTGTTTGTACATCTGCATTCCAGGTTTGGGTAAAAGCAGAATAAAAATGTATTGAATGAATGTACCATTTACTGGAGTGCACTAAAGCTCCACTTGGATGACATGGATAAAGCATTTTTTACGTAAATGCACTTCTGCCTAGTTGAACCAAAGTCATGTGTATGAAATTAGTGTTGCTGACAAGGGTTATGCTATTTCCTCTTAGGTAATGAGCACTAGTCATCAGTTTGGATTCCTGGAAGTCAAAATGAAAACAAGATGCTTCCAAGTTAGTAATGAATCCAGTTCAGTATTTTTCATAAGAATCATGTCAACACTAGGGAAAAAACTCATATCTTTTATAATACCCTCTTGCTATAAAACTTTTTTTTCCTCCCCTGGAGAAAATGGTAGCATTTTAAGAGCTTATAAACTTTTTCCTTAGAAATATTTTATTATTACAGTATTGTTGAAATAGAAGTAATTGAAATATAGAATAAAAGTTTATTAGAACAAATGATTACTTTCATGTCTTCCTATAAGAAAAGTTAACATCTATTTCTGGCAAAAATTGATACAATTGATAATATAAATAAATCAATATAAAAAAATCTTTTGTATTGTATTTGATATTCCAATCAAATTTTGCAGTGAAAAGTACTACTTCTAGAGATATTATTATGAAATCTCCAGTGCTGAAATATTCTTTCAATTTCTGGAATGTATTAGAGGCTAAAAAATTATAACAGCATAAAATTACTAACTTATTCTTCCCTTTTTTCCTTAATACAGTCCATGTTGTATCAGTGCCTAATTGAAGTAGCCCAGTAGGAACATAGAAATAAACAAAAATTTACTGTAATGGGCTTTAGCAAATGTGTCATTTTATTATCTAAAGTTGACATTTTTAGACTTTCTAATAACCACAGATCTCTGGATGATATACAGAATAATTAAAAATATCAAAGGTACAATGAGCAACTCAACATATGAAACCAATATAAAACACAGATACGTATTGTTCTTTACAAACCATGAATGTGTCCAGCTGTTCTTTTTTAAAAAAAATATCACAATTTGTCATGCATCTAGCCCACTGTGGACATAATTAATCTAAACCTCAGCTCTCTGTGAAGCAAATTA
Source organism: Azemiops feae (assembly GCA_023970755.1). Taxonomy (NCBI): domain Eukaryota; kingdom Metazoa; phylum Chordata; class Lepidosauria; order Squamata; family Viperidae; genus Azemiops; species Azemiops feae. The sequence goes on along the minus strand of JALGBA010001257.1, from coordinate 394,031 downwards.
ATCTCAAATTTTGGTTTATGAAGTAGTTTGAACTGTTCACAGATGAATAGGTAGAATAGAATTGAGCTGGAAGGGACCTTGGGGGTCTAGTCCAGCCCCGTGCTCAAGCAGGAGGACCTATACCATCTCAGACAAGTGACTGTCTAGCCTCTTCTTTAAAATCTCCAGTGATGGAGCGCCCACGATTTCTGGAGGCAAGCTGTTCCACTGATTAATTGTCCTCACTGTCAGGAAGTTTCTCCTTAATTCCAGGTTGCTTCTCTCTTTGATCAGTTTCCAACCATTGTTTCTTGTCCTGCCGTCTGATGCTTAGGTGAATAACGTGACCCCCTCTTCTTGGTGGCAGCCCCTCAAATACTGGAATACTGCTATCATGTCTCCCCTATTTCTTCTTTTCTTTAGACTAGCCAAACCCAAGTCCTGCAGCCGTTCTTCATATGTTTTAGTCTCCAAGCCTTTAATCATCTTAGTTGCTCTTCTCTGAGTTTTCTCCAAACTCTCAACATCTGGCTCATAGTCAAGTGATCGTCCACTAGAACTCCAAGGACCCTCTCACAGTTACTGGTTTTAAACCAGGTCTCCAGTGGTGGGATTCAGCCAGTTCACACCACTTCGGCAGAACCGGTAGCTAATTTTTTGTTGGTCAGGCCCAGAATGGACTTCCAGAAGTGGCATTCACACAGAGAACCGGTTGTTCACATATTTGAATCCCACCACTGCAGGTCTCGCCCAATCTGTACTTGTACCTTTGATTTTTCCTGCCTAAATGTAAAACTTTGCTTTTCTTCACATTGAAACTCATTTTGTTGGATAGGGCCCATTGTTCAAGTTTGTCGAGATCTTTTTGGATCTTGAGTTTGTCTTCTGGGGTGTTGGCTACTCCTGCCAGTTATTGATGAAGATATTGAAGAGTAATTGTGAGTTTAATCACAATTTAGGATTTGAAAACTGTTTTGCATTTCTTCCATGTGGCAGTTCTAAAAAAGGAGGAAATCAGGAAAAAGTCCAAGGGAGGAAAGAGTCATTCCCATTATGTTACACATTAGGTTAACATCATATCTTCAATTGATTACCATCATTGCAAACAGGGTAGATTAAACAGGAAAATTAAACCAGATAAATTAAAGAAAAATATGCTTTTTAATGCAGTAATATGATAGGAAATATCAACAGTGGGCAACATACACAATATATTCACAAACAACAGAAATTAAATTTTACATACGATTTTGCTGAAGTTCCTTTATGGTAAGAATATATTTTGTGAATGGAATGAAGATCAATACATAGTATTATGTATGTGTGGCAACACCTACATATAATAAGATAGCTGTTTAACTGATTTAATTTCCTAACAACCAGCACTAGGAAGAACAGTAGGGCATGTCTAATATTGACACTGCTCAGAATCCAAGATAATGAAGCATTGCTAATTATCTATACATCTTAATGATTTAAAAAAGGTAATTAAAAAGTAAGATTGTTAGAATGGGATGTGTGGATTTGCATATATATATTTCTGTATGTATGTGTGTATTTGGTTTCAGTATGAGGTAGTTTTTTATGCACTGAGTGAATGCACACTATAGTAGTTTTCATTTAATGACTGCCCAGTTAAGCAACCATTTGAAGTTACAACGGTGTTGAAAACGTAGTTTTGCATTGGTTCTTGAGCTTACCATTGCAGCATCTCACAGTCATGTGACCAACATTTGTGGGCATCACAGCTGGTTTCTGATAAGCAGTCAATAGAGAAACTGGCAGTAAATTCAAAAGTTATAATCATTTGATGTCTCATTTAACAACTGCGGATGATTCCGTTAACAACTGCAGTAGAACAAGTGTGAAAGACCAGATCCATATATGAAGGTTCAATTAAATTGATTGATTTTAAAACTTGTGCTCAGGAATCTTCTCAACTAATGGTCAACACCTGGTTAGAGTTAGATAAGGGTCCATGCCATTCAAGGAGGGTTGTATTTAGTTCTCTTTTGACTATGTAATGATTATAGGTTGATCCCTCTTTTCATCCCACCCCCATGTTCTGCTATTCCTTCTCCTACAGGAACTGATGTAAGTCTGACACAGTCACATGATGTCTTGTTTAATCACTGTGTCATTAGCATTGGAATTGCTGGTCCCAATTGTGGTCATTAAGTGAGTTTGTAAAGTATAAATAATTCAGCTTCTCTAGAGTCAGGGGAAGATTATTACCAAGGTCACAATGAGACAAGAATTCTTGTTCAAGCATAATTGTCAGCTCTGCCTGGTTTGGTCTAGGAGCCTCACAGGCATCCTGCCATCAAAAGAAGAATGGGGGAGGCCGAAAGGGAGAAGGATGAAAGGGCAATAAAACTTTGTGATAGGAAATCAGAAGGGGGAATGACAGGAGATAAAGACCAGAGCAACCTGATCCTGTTTGTACCAGTATCCCATGGCCACGTACCCTGAGAAATATGCGGATTACCCTCCCCCCATCACCTCAGAGTTCTCAAAACATCTTGGTGATCTCTGGTTGGCTGGAAGTGGACTGGTCACAGGGGGAGGGATAGGTTGGGGGCAAACCTACACCTTATTTTTGTATCCAATGAGCATGGTAATTTCAGAGCTTGCTTGACTTTATTGCAACTAACACCCTTAGTATAAGAATCCTTTGCTTTAACTAAATGGAGTCAAAGCTTTTCTTTCCTAAGGGATCAGATTGGGGAAGGTGACAGGTCTGATAATAATGTTCTTATTACTCCCTCATTCAAAACAACACAATTATGTCACAGTATAAAATTTGATTTTTGGTGATAAATTTACCATCATTTTGCATCTTCTTAAGTTGCTGCTTTTAACAAAGAGCTTCATGATTCCTGTGTAAAAACAACCATTGGTGACTGCAATCCTCATCTAAAAGGGAAAAGCATTAATAGTTGTGGTGAATTCTTGTTTACAAAGTGAGAGTTTTTCTATTAAATCTTTTTGTGTACAGTATTAGTGAAGGCTTTAAGCTTTGTTACCAACCATTACAAAAGACTGAAAATATATAATATATAAATATTACACTATGAACAACAGCACCAATGCTTTCATTTACACTATGCAATGACTAAAAAAACCCAAAGAATTCATAAATAAATTTGCCTTCTGCTGCACTTGGTTGGTGATTATTGCATAGGGCAATAATTTTTGAATCAATATATCTCAAATGATCTAACTTACAGAATGTGTCCAAAATCTAGGATTCCTATCTCCTGTGGGATTAAAATTTGGCAAAGTTGTGCCTACTTCGATGCTGTTGTCGTCACCATCAAATGATGCTCACTTGATCATCATTTCCAAAACTCTCTGCCAGTTTCCTACAAGGAAAGTCAATGAAAAAGCTGTCAGGAAATCACAAGCCACTCCCCCTCCCACTGCTTTTTTTCTTTAAAAGGCAAATTAATTACAAAATAAATTTCATTATTTCTCACTCACCATGGGAATATAAACATTAAAAGCTACATAGCAGAAGGCAAAAAAGAATATATTGATTCCTGAACAGAACGTCTGTGCTCAAAGCACAATGATTGTTGAGTTCAGACTTCCATTGATCCACTTAATCTCAGTGTGTTGGGTATTGAAAGTTTCTAATTTTTTTATTTATTTACTTCATTGTCATCTCATCTTGGGAAACTAAGTGTCCATTATCTATGAGCAGTCTGATGTAGTCCAGATAATACTTAATTTTCGGGAAAAGACATGAAATTCCATTATTTCTGCCTCAATTTTCCACAGGCAGTTCCATTAAATTTTAAAAAGTGGCATCATTATTCTTGAAAAACCCATTGCTCCTTGCATATTTTCTGCTCACCTTAGCTATATGAAGTTTGACAAATTTCAGATGACAGTGAATATTATTCTCACTTATTCAAAATTCATAACAGAGAATTTCTACCACAAAACATCAGGTTTTGGACTGTAGAATGAAAATCTGGGCCTCAAGTTTTACACAATTTACAAAATTCTTACAGATTTCATCTTACTGTGATAAAAAAAAGTTATAACCACTTATGTTTTCTCATGTTAGATTATTGGAGAACAGAATACTGTTTTTTAATTCAGGATTTTGGAATTGAAAGCTTATTTGTATTGCTTATTTACTGGAGCAGCAGAATAGGCAGACAGCATTTCTGGAGGGTAGAACAGAGGACATCACCCTCTATTAATCCCCTGATATAACAGTATGTGGGACTGACCTTGGGAGATAGGAGGAAGAGCTGGACAATAGTCTGATAAATAAAATATGAGTCTAAAGGAGGAGTGGTGGAGAACATATCCCAAAAAGGAGTCTCCCTACTTTTCAGGAGGATAAAAATAAGAGGGGTACTTTCAGCCTTGCAAAATTTTGTTAATTTAACCTTACAATACAGGTAATCCCCGAGTTATGAGCATTTCCTTAGTGAACATTTGAAGTTACATGATAAGTGCCCCCAAGGGTTTACAAAAAAGTCACAAAATTACGAATGTTGCCACACCACGGCAGCCATTCACCCTTATGAATGACCACAGTGGCAATGCAACATTCACCCTGAGTATTCCCTCCCTCCCCCTCTCAGGTCTCGCTAGGTGCTAGGCCTGTAGATAATCACCTTGCAGAGATCGAGAGATCCTTCACTTTCTTGGCTGCTCCAGGCCTTCAGTGCATTCACAGAGAATGGAGTAATGTAATGCAAGATCACGCGAAATCAGTGGCACAAGATCTAACTTTACTGATCTTGCATGATGTCACAGTAGTTTAGGCCTCTGTTCTCTGCAACAGAGAATGGAACGGAAGCCGGGGAGGTTTCTGCAGGGCTCTGGAGGCCCAATCCGGGTGTCAGAGGCCTTTTCTGGACTGCTGCCACCCAGAAAGGAGGCCGAGGGATGCTTCCGCGGTCCTCTGGAGGTTCATTCTGGGCTTCGGAGGCCCAGAACAGAGGCTGGGGGATGCTTTTGCATGCCTCTGGAGGTCCATTGTGGGTCTCGGAGGCCTCTTCCAGGCCTCCCAGGCTCAGAATGGAGGCTATGGGTGGCGGCCGTGTGCTTCCAGAGGTCCAGGGGATCTGAGGGGGAGGCTTCTGCATGCCTCTGGAGATTCATTGTGGGCCTGAGGCCTGAAGGAGATATCTCAGGGTAGAACAGTGATAGAACAGGTCACCTGCTTCACACCACCCAAGCCTCCCCCACTGAGATACCTCATTCTCCCTCCCCTAGGTCCCCACAATTGCCTCCCCGTCCAATCGTGCCATGCCAGGTCACTTACCTTGTGAAGATCTGTCTCCTCTCCAGCCTCTTTGTTTCTTTTTCTGCTCCTGGCAAGAGCAGAGGGAGGCCATGGAGACCCAGAACTGACCTCTGGAAGCACGTGGCTGCTGCCCATAGCCTCTGTTCTGGGCCTCGGAGGCCTCCCTCTGCTCTTGCCGGAATCAGAGAAAGAAACAGAGAGGCTGGAAAGGAGACAGATCTTCAGAAGGTGACCCGGTGTGGCACGATTGGGTGGGGGAGCAATTGTGGGGACCCGAGGGGAGAGAGAATGAGATATCTCATGTTCACTTAACGAGCTGCGCATTCACCCATGCATTAAATTAGTGAATGTGTGGGCAAAAGCTGGGAGTGAATCACATTCAAGGTATGAGATTCACTCCTATGAATCGAGTTACGAATGGAATGGGCAGGCTCCATTCCCTTCGTAACTCGAGGGCTACCTGTAGACTTAATATTCATTGTCATCTTGACTACTTGAAGGACTAACAAAGATCTTGCAAATCTGTAAATAATTCTTCTTTCCCTTTTATTCTTCCCAAAACTAGTGAAGGTCCCTTTTCTACTCATCTTCCTTCAGATTCTAATTTCATTTATCAGATATTGTCTATATGCTTTTGTCTCTCAAAGTTATTTTCACATACCATGTGTAATGTGTAATGAATGTGTAAAAACCATTCATCTTCAAAATGATCTATAGTTGTATTTTTCTTTTCTACTTCTAAAGTACACTTCCCTGTAATGTCATCTTGAGTGTTTTTGTCTATTTGGGCGAGAACATTTTAATTTGCTGCAGACTAACCTCTGCAGTTCATTGGCTATTTTGCAGATGAATAAATAGATCTATCATATTTTATATTAAATCTTACTAGACTATGAATAAATGAAAATTTATGATATTGGAAGGAAGAATAATTTTAGGGACTTCCACATGAAATGGAGGAACAGGGGAACAGTAACTTATAAAGTGTAAAATATAACTTCAAATGTCAGAATATCATTTTTTTGTACTTTACAGTGGTTTTTGTGGGTAACTTTTTAATTAATTCAGTTCAATAAATATATCAGGAATTTTGAGTGAATTGAAAAAGCTAAGCCATTTTGAAAAAAAGTAGAATTAAAATTAGTAATTTACATAAACATGGTCATACTTAGAAAGCTGAGAATTTCTATTTATTTATTTGGTATTTGTAAGATTTCTCTTTGTTCCTTTTTCCTTAAAGAACCTTTTGTCCCTTTACCTTCCTTTCACCTTTACCAGCTTTTGGGCAGGAACTTTAGCACCTTCCTGCCAGAAGGGTGTGTGAAGAACTGTTCGAAGCCAAAGGCAATATTGGTATTAGGAATCTGTTTTAACAGCCCCTTCCAAAAGTGGACACTTTTCCTATTCTGTTCTGAGTACTGCAACACACACAGTCTTAGAGCCTGGGAATTTCATTCTATTCATATCTGAGAGAGGCTTAGAAAACAAAAATTGTGTTTGGAACTGTATCAGTTTATTTTTGTTGAAGGATTATGTTTCTATTTAGGATGCTTAGTTTCTCTGTTTTTCCTTTCAGCTGGACCATATTTAAAAAAGCCCAAAGCACAATAAAAGCCAAGTAAAGAACATAAATTCCAGTAAACGTTGGTAATTCAGAACTCAAATGGTTCATTCTTAATATATACAAAGCATATAGAAGGATTCAAAACATGATGGCCAACTGTGTATTCTGGAAAAGAGAATTGCTTCAGGAAGATATTAAATGTTCTTTCTCTCTCAAGAAAATTTAAGGAATTCACTGAGAGTGAATTGGATGTTAGAAGTTGATAACACCTGCCTCAACTTTTTTGGGCTCAGATATAGATGCCCTGACAGTCTAATATATTTTATCCTTTACTTTACATCTAGTTGACATCAGAATTTTTCTGGTAGATATACCTTTTAGTCCTTTCTGGGCAAATTTATTATCTCTTTATTGGTTTCATTAATCTTAGACTTTTGACTGATTTTAACATACTGTTCCAAGGGAATTCTTTTCAACTGTTTCTGCTTTCCAAAACAATTTTTGGTTTCATTCTGTGAAAGCCAAATAAATATCTATATTCAGGAGCAGTATAATTACAATTCTTGGGGGGGGGGAGGCTAAATTCTTGAGACAATAAGCAGGGAAGGACATGGAGTTTTCCAGATAGCCCCTACCCCCATTTGTTATTTTCCAGTTTCTGTTAAAACATTAGGAAAAGAAGAACAAACTATTCTTGCATTGATTTTCCTCCTGATACATGGAATATGTAGTACATTATTTTCCTACCCATAAGCCTTTCTCCAATTCTGAATTGAGTACTGTCTGAAGGTTTTTGAGTAGACATGAATCTGTATTGGCATAATTCATACAACCATCCTTATCCTCTCTTTATTGTCTTTCTTACTTGTCATATGAATTCCTTGAAAGGTAAAGGTGACAAAGTCTAACTCACTTTGAAAGTGTCCATGGACAGTGTCAGAATCAAAGATAAACATGACTTGAACATCATTACTGCCTTGAAAGAATTATTGGATCTGTGATTACTAATTTAGACAATATGTGGACTGAATATTTTCATAATGTGGCTAGACGGATGGAATACAATATGTGTTTTTATGAGGGTGTGGGAATCCAGAGAAAGAAATATTTTGGGGAATATTAAAAAGGCAGAATATATTTCCCCAAAGGAATAATGGAGATCTTTAAAAAAGACAGAAACCAGCCCCAGCCCCTCTCCCCCAAGCAGAAAAGTCAGCAGAGACCAGCTTTTAGAAATGCAAATTCAATAATCCTTTCAGAAAGGTTGGAGCCTTCCAGCTAGAAACTGAAGAGATTAGGAAGACAAAGAAACCTAAAATCTACATATCCTACCCAAATTCTAAGGACAGGAAACACAATAGGATTAACCCACCAATACCAAAAGGACACACTCAGATTCAGGTCAAAGTACATGACACAGGAAATACAAAGCCTCAAACAGGAAGAACTCCAAATACAAAGCCCAAAGGAGGTATAAAAGCCCACCATTCCCTGCTACATGTGTTCAGCTTTCCCAGAGCCATCTTTCTGTCTGGCTCTCCTCTTCAATAAATTGCAACCTTCTTTCTAAAGCAGTCTCCATTCTGATTATTCCCAGCTTGGACTGGACCCTGATGAAGATTTTTCTTTTAACAAGGGTTTCAGATAGATCTCTTGCTCGAATTGAGATCAGCATGGATGCAACTTTTTCTGAGGTTCCTTCCTCTCTCTTTGTAAGTTGCTGTGATGGTTTTTTTGTGTGTGAAAGCGTATAGAATGGCTGATTTCAAAGGTGTTGATTTTCTGCCACAGCTCAAAGAACGGTGTTTCTGCTGAACGTCTGGTTCGTGCAGTTGTTAAACTCGCCGGACCCCTATAGCGAAGCAAAAAGCGACAACCTAAATATATACGGTAACGTTAAAGTAACGAGAAGCTGATAAGTGCTCTTTGACTGGGCAAGGGGCAGGAGTTTTAGGTTGGCTTTCAGGGCATTCTACCTGAGGAAATCGCATGCCATTTTCATCTTTCTATCAGTTATCGGGCGTGAGCTTAAATGGACTCCAGAAGATGGTAGAGGACAGGAAGGCCTGGAGGAACTTTGTCCATGGGGTTGCGATGGGTCGGACACGACTTTGCAACTAACAACAACAAATCAGTTATCGCCAAATAATTCGCTCTGCCAAATCTCCCTCATTAAGCAAAAATTCTGAGGAACAAAAAGAAGCTTCTTCCTTCCAGTTGCCGAGGGAAGGCGAGTTTGTGAGCCTCCGGCGCCTTCCTATCTCTCGTTCTCCCCTCCCTCTCCAAACTGCTGGGTAGCTAATCGCCACCGGGAGAAAATCAGGCCCGCCCTCTTGGCCGCACTTAGGCGGTAATAGCAGAGGCAGGAGCGGCAGCAGTTATAGTTGAATCTCCAACTCATCCAGACTTTGCGAGGTGTTAGCCATCTATAAAGCCGATTTTTCGAGGCGATGCGGTTCGTGTTGACGCTGCGAGGCGGCGGAGGCTCAACCTTTGGCTGCTCTCTCTAAGGCGCTTCGAGGGAAAGAGGAGAAGCGACTGAGGGCGCGGGGAACGATCCCGCCAGTCATGCTGCAGCGTCGGGGAGACCTAGGGGGCTATCCCCAGGCCGTAGCAGACCCGGTGTTGTTGAACGCGAAGCCTAAGCTGTACTATGCGGTGAGTTCTATTTCCTTCCTAAGAGCAAGGCGTCACTAGGCGCCAAAATTTCGGGGGTGGATGGGCTGTTATGGCTTGTTCAAAGGGTGGAGTGGAGAAAAATGCTTCGATGTAAACTTATCATACCCTTTGCACAGGCTATTGCATCGCTTGCGTACATTCCGAGCTGCTTTGGGGGAGGGACGGGGGTTTCCTCGCTGCAGAATTTCGGAGTGTAACGTGTGAAGCTTACATCTCGGTCCGGAATGAATTTACTCTCTTGGAGCTCTTTTAAGAGACCTCTACTTCCACCGCTGTCAGTTGGAATTCTCATGCGCACACCTGCAATTGGGCTGTTGTGGACGTAATGCTTAAGCCTTTCCCTCTCTCATCTATGAGTTGGAGTCGTTTTTAGAGGGGGCGGGAAGAGCAATTTTCATTTTTCGACGTTGGGGAGGACAAAGTGCTTCGGAGACGTAATACAAGCAAACATTTTCCCTTTGTGAGTGCGCTCAGTCTGGGCTGGGTTTTTTGTTTGTTTTCAGTTTGTTTGCCACGTCTCTTCTTCCCCCTCTCAGTCCTATGTGCTTTTGAGGGTCAGTTTCACAAGACTAGTCTATGAGGAGCCGGTTGAGTTATTTATACAATGTGGTTGTTTAATGCTTAAAGGAAAGGGCTTTGAGGGAGTATTCTCGTTGACATAAATCATTTGGGATGCCCCATCACAAGTTGTCCTAATGAAAATGTAACATAAATCGACTCATGCAATGTTTTATGTGGGCAATGTATTTTTTTTTACTCCACAATTCGGAATAGTAATTGTTTCTGGAATTATAATAATAATTATAATGACAGCTATAAATCCTGCAACCTGCTGCAGAGATGTGTAGCAACAATTCTTGGAAGATCTGAGCTGTCACAACAAACAAAACACCTTCCCATTAAGGGCGAGGACCAGTTACACACACAAACACACAATGTTGCTTTGTGACTCAAAGTGGAGAATGATGAACAGCTCAGATGAATAATTACTGCTCCTTCCAATCACTCTCCTTGTCTCACTTTGATCAAATTCTTTTTATTGCCCTTGCTTGGAGCTAGAAGGCAAGTAAGCAAGAAAAGATAGCCACTTCACCAATCGAGTGACTTAGGAAAGTATGCAAACTCAGAAAAAAAATTGGCTTTTTCAAAGCAGTTCTGCCAATTTATTTGTTCTATATATATCCTTTCTTGGTAGGGTTTATAAGGATTGGTCATTGCCTAGAGAATGAGCTCTCTCCTTGCCCTGTTTTGAGGGATGTTTAATAAAGAGAACTATGCTTATTGATCATGTTCTAAACCACTTTTTTTCTGCCTGAGAAAAATCACAAAATCACTGCCTTTCCATTCTATGGACAGAATGTGAACAACATGTCCTTTGATGGAATGCAAGTATGCAATCTAGTATCTTCCAAATATTTTGGACCAACTCCCAACATCCATGACCTGCATGCGAGTCAAGGGATTATATAAATTGAAATGTAAAGCATTTACATATAGCTGTTTTGGTTTTTTTTGTGGTGGAAACTTCCACTACACCTGCTATAGCACTATCCTCCACTAGTTAACCATCTAAGTAAACCACCTTACTGGTACAGTGATCTCCAGAAAGGAAAATTGCAGATGAATGAGGAGGTGAAAAGATTGCTCTTTTCACGAGGAACTATCTTTTTTTTTCCATGCTGTATCGGTAACAGGAAAACTTTTCATCTCTCATGTCCAATGGGAGAAAGAGAACACTTTTGGCAATCCAGTTAAATTCAGACCCTCTCCTGCCTGCAGATTCCCAGACATTATATATGATAAGCAGCTCCTATCAGTCTTATAAGCAGGTTTAAGAAGAACGTTAGTATCCAAAACATCTCTTAAGTTTTCTTATAATTTAGAATAACTTTTTAGTGTTGTTATCCTACTTTGGCTTTAATTGAAATAGAAGTATAACTTGGACTTAAAGATGAGATATTTTTCTTAAAAGTATAAAGTATTAAGTCTTTGGAGTAAATTCACTGGTAAGAATTAAGGTATTAATTTTTTGTAAAACAAATGTTTTTAGTACTACACTTCTATGTAGTAAGACCCAGTGCTTTTTGTGTTGAATAACCTGAACAGATCTTGTGCACGAAGGTTTGGTACAGCTGACTAGGGAATGCATGAGGAAGCCTAGAATATTATTACTTCAATTCTTCTTATGTTGAAAGTAAATCATAGCAGCCTGTTTCACAAAATATGCATTATACAGCATCAAGAACCTTGGAAATATTTAAACCAGACATTCAGATAAAAACGTATCCCTAAAAACTGATACTAGCATGCCTCACAGAAAAAAGATCTGTGAAAAAGTCCATTTTAGCTGGTGTTGTTTGTCAGGGTAGGGCAACAGAAGTGAAGTTACTTTGATTTTGTTTGGATGGAGTATTTGGGAATTTGGGTGTAGACATCAAGAGCCCTGCTCCATTTTCCTATCAAGTAGTTTGTCCACACTGGGGGATGCTAGTTAAGAGATATTAACATTAGGACAAGCTCAACATAGCATATGTTCTTTTAAAAATACCCAGAAATTTTTATGAGTAATATAGTACCTTGATTCATAGTAAACTTTTACAGTATTTGTCCTTTCAGTGTTCTAAATGCAGCATGGCAACTTTAATTTCTAGCTTTTTAAAGCTTTAGTACTGTGTTTTCAAGATTTAAGGAATCAATTGCATTGAAGCTGGATGCATTTCTCACCTCCCTCAACTGAAGGATGACTCAGTACTTAGTATTGTTAATAAGAAGTTCTTTGTTATTTTTAAGCTTTTAGTATTATTAAATTGCATTATATGTAGGTCTTAGGAAGTTGGGCAGTTGAGAAACCACTTCCTTCATACTATTTATACTTGAGCTGCTTATTGCTGTGTAGTTTGCTCCTTGTAGCCATATGTAAATATTAAAGTAGCTTAAACATATGTAAAACTTGTTGCTGTTATCTTTTCTGGTTTAATAACACAAAACATCACTTGAAAAAACATGACTAGTTGGATTTGTTTAATAGTATTGGAATTCAGCTATTTGGTTTGATTAGTTTGATTAGTCAGATCTTTTTTAATTTGATTGTAATTCTCTACATATGATAGATATAGAATGTTATTTTCTATCATTTGAAGAGTGAACACAATAAATTCCACTCAATGCAAAATCATGTCTTTAATGCTATTAGAAATAAGTATACAAATACATGTTTCTTTGAATGGAAGAATCTGTGTAGAGTTGAAGTTAATCTCTTAATCAGTTTAAAATTTTAGTCTTGAATAGTGGAATCTAGTAGTAAGTACTATTTTCATAATGGCAAAAATAGTTATTAATTTTTTAAAAAAATAGGTTTGCTTTTTATGGTTCGTTTTTATTCTACGTCATCCAGAGTCACGTTTGTGAGATGGACGGCTGTATAAATGTAATAAATAAATACTCAAATATTCAATGTTGAAAAATATTTTAATATTCACTCAGGTTACTATGTTAGAATAGCCTTTAAAATCTGTTTATGCTGATACAAATGTCTAATAATTGGACTTTTTAGTGGAAAAAACATTAATTTTAAAAAACATACATTTTTCTTTATACACGATTAAGCTGTAATAAAATAAATAAGAGCATAAAGTATTTTCCACATACCTTGTGTGATGGATGACTAGTTCAGATTTTTTTTTTATCCTTTGTCTAAAAAAAGTTACTTGTTATTGTGATTGTTCTCTGCTGGTGATGAAAAGTTCATTATCTAGGTTTGTATTTTCGACTTCTATGAAAATAATGGCTAAGAGTCAGCAAGCAGCCCTTCATCAAATATTTGAAGAATATAAGCAGAAGCTTGCTATTATATTAATGTTCTACTCTGGAAGAAATAGGCAGTCTATTGGTGACCAACATCCACACTTAACATTAAAGGGTGGCTGAAGATAGGGTTGCAAGTCCCATGTGGATAGGGCTAGGATTTTTTTAGGGGTGGTCTGCTTTTCAACTGTGATGTACATATTTACATTGTTTTTATGTATTCAAATTCCCAAGGGTGGAGTGAGAGTAAATAAAAAAGAAAATCTTTCAAATCAAACTCTATGCATTCAAAAGTCAGGACTAAGATGATAGAAACTATATATATAATAAATGCTACAATATGTCTTGTTGGGATTGAGGATTTTTTTAATACATTCTGAGATCTGTTACCTTCAAAGATGTCCAAGGCATTTAAACATTATGGAAGGTGAATTCCAGCACATCTGGAAACAAAGTATTAAGTTGGTGAAAACTACCCGGATACATTTCAGCAAGTTTCTTTTGATTCAGTACTTTTCTATATGAGTATTTGATCGAAAAGTATATTTTTCTTTGTGAGCTTGTCTAACAATCACTTGATAGTGTCACTGTAAGCCAGATCTAAACTCCAAAGGATGTAACCTTTATCAGGAAATTGCAGAGTGATGAATCAAACTACTATTAAGCTATGACAAGAGGATATGCCACCTATATGATTTTGATAGGCTTGTCCTGTTTTTCCATTTTAAATACTGTTCAACAAACTTGGCTACTGATTAACTTACATATTATTTCCCTATAATGAATATCAGATGTTCACATAATTCCTGTGTTCAATTGCTTAAAGCACTGATTCTTAACTTTTTCTTTACCATGAACCCCCTTTAAATACCTTTTGTGGCCACGGACCATGGAAGACTTAACTCAAGATTTAAATTATAACATTTCTTCAAACCTTTGCGGACGCCCTGTGATGACATTGCGCCCCCCCAGGGGTCTGCGGACCACAGATTGAGAACCACAAGCTTAAAGTTCTTAATAATTGTTCGTGAAATTGCTATGGTTTGTGTAAATTTATTCTAAAAGAATAAAACAATTTGTGATCGTCATCTGTATTGATCTACAGAATCTATCTAATATTAATTCAAGATTTACTCCTCAGAGAGCTATTTTTGTAGCAATAGAGACATTTTTGAGACTGGGAAGAAGTAAAATAATGGAAAATCTTTAAACAGAGACCATACCTTTCCTCTGGTAAAGGGTGAATTCTCATAACAAATACTGATGCCAGAATTAATTATTAGAGAATAGAATAGAATAGAATAGAATAGAATAGAATAGAATAGAATAGAATAGAATAGAATAGAATAGAATAGAATAGAATAGAATAGAATAGAATAGAATAGAATAGAGCTGGAAGGGACTTTGGAGGTCTTCTAGTCCAGCCCCCTGCTCAAGCAGGAGAACCTATACCGTCTCAGGTGAATGTCTAGTCTCTTCTTAAAAATCTCCAGTGATGGAGCGCCCACGATTTCTGGGGGTAAACTGTTCCACTGGTTGATTGTCCTTACTGTCAGGAAGTTTCTCCTCAATTCCAGGTTACTTTTCTCTTTGATCAGTTTCCAACCATTGTTTCTCATCCTTCCCTCTGGTGCTTTGGTGAACAACCTGGCCCCCTCTGCCTTGTGGCAGCCCCTCAAATACTGGAAGGCAGCCCCTCAAATACTGGAATACTGCTATCATGTGTCCCCTATTTCTTCTTTTCTTTAGACTAGCCAAACTCAAGTCCCGTAGCCGTTCTTCATATGTTTTAGTCTCCAGGCCTTTGATCATCTTAGTTGCTCTTCTCTGAATTTTCTCCAAACTCTCAAAATCTTCTTTGTGATATGGTGACCAAAATTGGCTGCAGTATTCCAGGTGTGGTCTTACTAGGGTTTTATAAAGCAGTACTAATACTTCACGTGATCTTGATTCTATGCCTCTGTTTATACAACCAAGGATTGTATTAGTTAGTACAGGTAGTCCTTACTTAATGATTGCCCTGTTTAATCACTGTTGCGGAATAAGTAACCTTACAATTGGTCCTCACAGTTATTGCTGGCACAATGTCCCAGTGATCATGTGGTCAAAATTTGGGCACCTTGTGGGCATTTACAGCCATTTGCAGCATCTGGTGGTCAGGATTACCATTTGTTGTTCTTACAGTTGCCTTCCAAAAAGCAAAGTCAGTGGAGAAGCTGGCAGTAAAATCGCATGTTGCAGTCACATGATGTCTCACCTAACAATTGTAACATCACTGACGTAAGGCTTGCCCATCCCAACTATGGTTGTTAAATGATGATTACCTATGTAATGTTATTTTAATATAAATAGAAAATGGGATACTTTTTTCATGGTATTAATTTAAATAGAGTAAATTCCTGGAAAATAATTCAGGCATCTTTACATTTTTTATTGTGAATAAATAATATGCTAAAAAAGTGCTGCAATAGTTTATGGATTTATTTATTGATTGATAAACAATATTCCCATATCCTAATACAGACTTTGAAAAATTTATATCCCATGCATGTCATGACACACTTTGAAACAAAAACTGTGTTTTTATGCAGATATGTATTGCCAAATGCTTTTTCTGTTCAGTGTATATATGACTTTTAGATGGCTTCAATGAGTAAGATCTCAAAATTGTTCTTAAACTAATGGTACTGTGAAATACTTAAATGCCATTATGGCTTGAGTTTTCTTTCTGTTTCCATCCTTATTTGAGCTCAATTTACTTTAAGCTAATCTTAGTATAAGCCATATTCACAGGAAAAGTAGTCTGACTAATCTCTTCCATGTATTCAATTCCAGTTTTCTCATAGATACAGCCTCTTAGTATGCTGTGTCTGTGAATCAGAAAACTCAATCTAAGATAAATAAGTAGACTGTGTGTGTTAGCATTTAGGAATGATACAATGAACAACACAATCACAGTTCGCCACTGTTGCAAACAGTCACAGTTGTTTGCTATATTATATGTTTTTATGATCATAAGAGATATCAAGTTATTGTCTCTGATTATCTGCAGTTTCATGGAATTTGTGCAATACAGGTTTTGTGTCTGAGATTAAAAACAAAGCTTCATATGTAGTCATAGAAATTCATATAATTCAGCTGTAGTGTATTGAAATGAAATTCATGTAATTCAGCTATAGTGTATTGAAATGCACTTGTACTTCCCTCCAGAAAAGAATGGAATCAGTCACCATTATAAGCAAATGAATTAATATGTACAAAATAGATGTTTAACTTGATGATAGATATATTACTATTTAAAAGATTGAATTTGTCTGATACACATTTATAATTTAAGAAACAGTTTTGAACTTTGTGAGTTTCTATTTATTACAGAAAGTTATAGCTTCTGTATATGAAATTGGGAGGGTAATAGCTTAATCTTAAAATACTTTGTCATTTTTCTTTTTTTCAATCTGTGTGGAAAATGCAATTGATTGATTGGCAATTAGAAATAGCAAACTTATTACTGGTGTCCATGGTTTGCCAGAGGAATGATATTACTTGCCTTGAAATATGGCATAATACTCTTTATCCTAAAAGCCATAATTCAGTTCAGCCATTTTAGATAAATATTGTCCCTTCTCAACATAGAACTTTATGATGGTTGGAAATTAGGGTGCTGTACAGGTATAGTATAGGGGGTACCTTGCTCAATAGTAGTAACTGTGAGAGGGATCTCGGAGTTCTAGTGGACAATCACTTAAATATGAGCCAGCAGTGTGCTGCAGCTGCCAAAAAAGCCAACACAGTGCTAGGCTGCATTAACAAAGGGATAGAATCAAGATCACATGAATATTAATACCACTTTACAATGCCTTGGTAAGGCCACACTTGGAATACTGCATCCAGTTTTGGTCACCACGATGAAAAAAAGATGTTGAGACTCTAGAACAGGGCTTTTCAACCTTTTCACCCATTGTACCACTTTTAGGATAAGGCAATATCCGAGTACCATCAGTCACCCAGCAAAGTGTCAAAAACCTGACCCCTCAAAAAAGGGAAAAAATGAAATTACAGGTAGTCCTCGACTTACAACAATTCGCTTAGTGACTGTTCGAAGTTACAACGGCACTGAAAAAAGTGATTTATGACCATTTTTCACACTTATGACTGTTGCAGCATCCCCAGGGTCATGTGATTTACATTCGGATGCTTGGCAACTGATTCATACTTATGACGTTCACAGTGTCCCAGGGTCACGTGATCAATGGCCGGGGGGGGCGTGGCCAGCTCATCACTCAGGTTGCGGGGTGCCTGTGGGGGGGGAATCCCTGGGTCTCTGGTGGAGGGGTATGTGACTGGGGTGGGTGCCTTCCTTACGTCCCTCTCTCCCATTGTCCCTTCCTTCCTTCCTTTCCTTCCCTCCCTCTTTGTCCCTTCCTCCTTCCCTCCCTCCCTCTAATTGTTCCTTCCTTCCTTCCTTCCTTCCTTCCTTCCTTCCTTCCTTCCTTCCTTCCTTCCTTCCTTCCTTCCTTCCTTCCATGCGCCTTAGCCTCTGCGCGTGCACAGGCAGGGCCAGGATGTCGCTGGTTCACCTTGCCAGCCGCTCCGTGTGGTGAGAATGCGCCAGGCTTGGTGTGTGCAGCTACAGTTGAGCTCTGCTCAGAAGCTGCCCGCGCTCGGCGCTCAGAAGCCGCCCGGCGCCAGAAGCCGCCCGGGGCGCTCGGAAGCCGCCCAGCACTCAGAAGCTTCCCCTTCACTCCGGTCAGCGAGCCAGATGGGCACGGGTGCGAATTGGCGTGTGCTCAGGAACGCCAATTCCGCGCCCCCGCCCAGCTCGCTCGCTTGCTGGCGCCCACAATCTGCCCGGCCTCCCCTCTGCCTGCTTTGCACAGCTCCTCCGGGGCCCCCCGCACCCGCCGTTAACCCTCCCGCCACCATGCACGGTAAGATTAGCACCCCGCCCCTGCCCAGATGCCCTCGCCTCCCCCAAGCATTTTTTTACTCACCTGCTTTCAGCTGCACTCCCGTTCTCCTTTTGCTTCTCTGCCTTCGCCACGTGTCTAGGGTAAAAAAGAAAAAAAAGTTCCATGAGACTTTCTAACTTCTCGCGAGAAGTTAGAAAGTCTCATGGAACTTTTTTTTTTTGGTCTCACAAACACATGACGAAGGCCGAGAAGGACAGGAGAAAGGGAATGCTGCTAAAAGCAGGTGAGTAAAAAAAACGCTTGGGGGAGGTGAGGGCATCTGGGTGGGGGCGGGGGTGGGGGGGGCAGGCAATGCGTCGCGCAGCTCCAGCAGAATCTCCCCTGAAGACTGCGAGAGGCTGCCTGCTACCCCCAAGGCCGCCGCCAATCAGCTGGAGCTGCGGGCTTTGATCCTGGGCTCTCAGTAGGACCCAGGCAATGTGCAGTTCCAGCTGACTTTGCCACAAGCCTCTGCGGTGCTGCTGCCACTTCACCTCATCCACTTTTACACTTTTTGTTTTACATTTTTTTTTACATTTTTTTTCAACCCGTCCTACGCGTATCACCAGCCATGTGCTCGCGTACCACTGGTGGTACGCGTACCACAGGTTGAAAAGCCCTGCTCTAGAAAGAGTACAGAGAAGAGCAACAAAGATGATTAGGGGACTGGAGGCTAAAACATATAAGGAACGGTTGCTGGAATTGGGTATGTCTAGTTTAATGAAGAGAAGGACGAGGGGGGACATGATAGCAGTGTTCCAATATCTCAGGGGCTGCCACAAAGAAGAGGGAGTCAAGCTATTTTTCAAAGCACCTGAAGGCAGGACAAGAAGCAACGGATGGAAACTAATCAAGGAGAGAAGCAACCTAGAACTAAGGAGAAACTTCCTGACAGTTAGAACAATTAACCAGTGGAACAACCTGCCTCCAGAAGCGGTGAATGCTCCAACACTGGAAGTTTTTAAGAAGAGACTGGACAGCCATTTGTCCGAAATGGTATAGGGTTTCCTGCCTGAGCAGGGGTTGGACTAGATGACCTCCAAGGTCCCTTCCAACTTTATTATTATTATTATTATTATTGTTGTTGTTATTGTTGTTGTTATTATTATTGTTTGTTGTTGTTGTTGTTGTTATTATTATTATTATTATTATTATTATTATTATTATTATTATTATTATTATTATTATTATTATTATTATTATTATTATTATTATTATTATTATTATTATCAGTGGTTCTTTGTCTTTCCTGAAATGGGCAAGGCTTGTGCCTGTCCCTCATTCTATTCTATATCTACATAAGATGCTAGGAGAAGTTGTCCATCAATTTGGGGTTAACTGGTATTAGTATGTAATATTAGCCTACTATAGTGTATTAGTACAGTAGTATTAGCCTACTACAGATAGTCCTTGTCTTACAGCCACAATTGAACCCAAAATTTCTGTTTAGTGAGACATTTATTAAGTGAATTTTGCCCCATTTTACAATTTTTCTTGCCACATTTGTTAAGCGAATCACTGCTGTTGATAAGTTAGTAACCCAGTTGCTAAGTGAATCTGGCTTCCCCATTGACTTTGCTGGTGAGAAGGTCACAAAAGATGCCAAGCATCTGAATTCTGATCACATGATCATGGGGATGCTACAAAGGTAAGTTGAGGACTACCTTTTACTGCCATTCAGGAGATTACATCCAAATCTTGACTTGCCTGTGTGAGACTAGATGTGACAGAAGAGGCACAGAATTACTCACAATAGAATGAGGGGGATTCTGGTATCAGGGAACCTTCATCATATGCTCAGATAGGGTGGCACATTTCATGAAGAAGCATGAGTTTCTCCTGGTTTCATAATGTCTATTGCACCAACGATGAAGGCAGTGGCAGGAAGAGCCTTTAGCCACCTTGATTTAATTTGCTATTTGCAAATAGCAAACTGCACATACTTTATTGGACCAGGAGATACTGACTACTATGACTTATACCCTTATAATCTCTTAGGTAGAGTACAGCTACGGGTAATCCTCTGTTAACTACCATTCATTCAATAACTGTTCAAAGTTACAGTGGCATTAAATGAATGGTGATTATGAGCAGTCCTTGAAGTTGTATCCAAGCACTCCCTCAGTCACATAATCATGATATGGGTGCTTGGGAACCATCTTACACTTAGGACAATTGCAGCATCCTGCAGTCACGTGATAGTGATTAATGACCTTCCCTGCCAGCTTCCTGCAAGCAAAGTCAATGGGGAAGATGGCAGGGAAGGCTGGAAGTTGTTCAGCTAAGTTTTCCCTACCTGTGTACTCTTCACCAATCCCTCAATGTTTGTGCATGCCTCCCACCACTTGCATACCTTCTCCGAGCCTCATGTTCATACCACACCTCTGGCCATTTGCACACCCTACCCAGCAGCACTCATGCATGCTTGCAATCCATCCCAGCACTTGCACATCCTCTTTCACCTGCCCAACACACCCACAGACACACATACTCTACATGTCCCTAGCTTCCCACATTTCTCCTTCTCCATCCTGCAACACTTAATTGCCTGCCAGCCTGTTTGTGATCCATCTGGGAATTCCAACTTTCTCCCAGCTTTCCTATTGATTTGATTGTTGGAAACCAGCAGAAAGTTGCAAATAGGGGCTCATTGTTAAATCTATGATCTTTAAGGAAAATAGAGGGAACAGCAGGGGTTGATGTCTGTAAGTGATATGGTCACGTGACATTGTACTTCATGATTGCATTGCTTAGGGATGGAAATTCCTGTCCCTATTGCTGTCATGACTGAGAACTATTTGTATTCTCTTTGCATGAAACTGCTCATTAAAATCACTTAGAAAATAAAACAGAATGACAGTGATAAGAGAGCAGGGATGGGCAATTTCCCCAATGGACCACATGAGAAACTGGGACTGATTTGGAGGACTGAACCAATTGGGCTGTGAAGGTGCATATTCATGCACACAACCATTCGTAAATGTCACCATCAAAATAAAAGCAATCCATGCAGGCCAGCCAGGGCAGCCAAAGGACTGGATGTGGCCCGGGGGTATAAAATGCCCAAGTCTGTATTAAAGGGTTTGCACTAGTTATTGGCTGGCTTCTAGATCAGACTCAAGATTCTGGTTATTACCTATGTGGCCATTTATAGCTTGCTTCTTCATTGCCTCCATGCCTTTCTGGCCAAAGCACACTTGCTTCTGTATTTATGCAGAGTGAGAGGGCATGCTGCAGGTTCCATTCCCCAGGAGATAAGAAGGATGGCAATGTAGAGCTATCTTTTTTAGTTGTAGCTCCTTAGTTCTGGGATATCTTGTTCTCCTTTAAGGTGAGGGTGACTCCTTATTTATTCTCATTGAGGAAAGCAATAAAGCCCTTGCTTTCTTTGGAGTGCCTTTGAAAAAGGCTGCATGAGGCAAAAGCGTCTTATTGGGAGGGGGATGGTAGTGATTTATGCATTGTCCAATACAATATATTATTACCTATTTCAGTGGATTGATGCATGTTATTGTTTTATGGATATAAATTACCTAAACTGTGTAATGTATGTATGTGTGTTTATGTGTTTACATATTTCTGAAATTGAAAGTGCATTTGTTTAATTCAAATCATACATTTTTGTAACTTCATAATTTGTCCTTTCAGTATTTATTTATTTGAACTTTTTGTATGAAGAAAACATGGTACATTTGGTTAGGTAATATATAAAGGTAAAATATTCCCCAAGTTGGAGATTGAGTCATGATAACATAGACATGTCCAAATAGCAACAGAATGGAAATATAGTATTGTTACTGCTTTCTTATTCCAGGATGTTTGGCTTGTTTGTTTTTTGTCTTTCAAGCCTAACATATAGCATTAGGATTTCCTATATGTCTCCTGTATAAATACTAACTAGGTTCAACCCTGCTTTGTCTTTCCAGATATGCGATTGTTGTCTAAACAGTGCCACACAGAATACCTCAGATTAATTTGTATTCTTGCTTAATACTTATTATATTTTGCAGTTTTGCTATATAGCAATTAAATATTCATATTTTTGAAATGATAATCCACTTACATGTTTGACTGGAGTAATTTGAGTTATATAGACTTGCTCTATAAGTTTCATAACTAAGCATTACAGCTTTATATCCATGTGTGTGGATAGGCAATTAATGTTGTATTCATGCACATTAGTTGTAATGGCACCTTAATCCAAACTGGTGAAAAAAAAATACTGCCTACATTGTGTGTAGATGGGTGTGTAGATGGGAAAGCAGCCCTGAATAGCAATTAAAGTCACAATAAATTTAATACGCAAAGTCTGTGAACATAATTTTCATCTGTCTGTAGATTTCCAAATTATAAAAAGGATTTGAGCCAGATAGTAGTACTGTGTTCTGAATCATGAAACAGATTTTCTCCATAGAATTGAAGTTTGCCTTTGCAAAAAGGCTGTATTGTCTATTTTCTCTGATTGTCAGATGCAAATAACCAGATCCGGATGTGAAGAGTTTAATTAGTTACCTTATTGCTCATACCTAATGTATTTCACAGGAATCTTCTCAGATTGGTGGTCTGCACCTGGGCTAGATTAGATAAAATTCAAAGGCATTCAAGGATGGTCAGATCTTGCCCTCTTTTGCCTATGTGTAATGAGTCGAGACTAATTCCTTACTTGATTCCTCCCCCTGCATCAGCCAGTCTTCCTCTAACACTGATAATTGAAATATCTTCAGCGGTATAATTAAAAAAAATGGGGAAAAGGATAGATCTTTTCTAGATAGCCATAACTGTAGCTCTTTACCCAAGATATAACTTTCCAGCAAGCGATTTAAAAAACAACAACACAGTTTATCGCCTTTAGCCATAATAAAATATATGTAATGTACAGCATTAAAGTAGAACATCCTATTCATGACTATTCCACGCTACATTAACTTTGAGCATGCATACATGCTTATAATATGAGTAAAGCACATAGGGAGTATTTTATGTAAGACAACCATGTGATCTTTATTAATTTTATGACTTATCTACTTGTTTCATATTATGTCAACTAACCTAGCATTATATCAAACTAATTTTTCTTGATGTTAAACATGTGAAATATACAATAGTATAAGCAAAGCGTGTGATTTTCAGTTCTCTGTATGCAGCAAGAATGTATAGTTACAGATGGCAATTTGAACTAGGATATATACATTAAAATGCATCAGAAGTCAAAGAAATAGTCTATATATCTGAACATATTCAAGGTAAACATGACCCATACTTGATTTCTGCAAATGAAAACTGATGCTAAGTCTTGTTCTTTTGATAAGTATTATTTTAGTTTGGATTTAACTGGATGAATTCCAATATTTTAATTGCATTTTAGCCTTTTCTTTTTCATCTAGTAATTCATCTTGTATTTTGTATTTTGTAGAAATATATGAAATATGACCATATATACACTTTAAACACAGCTGGACTCTAAGGTGACAAGTAATTGCTGCAGAAACTAGCATTACAGTTCAGGCACTTGAAGGAACTTTTTTTAGACAGAAGCTATGCAACCTTAAAAGGACTTGTTTAAATTTTTATGGTGTCTATGTGTGTGTAGGATATGTGAAGTCTGTAAAAACCCAGCAAAGTTTACAGCTCTTAAAGTTAAGAAATCACTCTTGTGTTGCACACTAATAAATATAAACCCTAAATCTGAATTTTGTATTGAAAATACTTTCTTTTTGTTTAATGTTCTTGTTATTTAAAAAGGCAGGCATGTCAGAAGAAAAAGAATCTGTACAACCTTGACATTGTCATCACAGAAACCCAGAGGTAACAATACCTTTTAAGGTTATATCAGAAGTACAAATAGTTGTTGAGGCTATATGTGCTCTGTAAATCATCAAATGAAATAATGTATGAAAGACTAACTAAAAAATGGAACATAATACACAGCACTGTTAAAGTGTTCCAGAAGAAGTCAATATCTTTTAACTCTGTTCTAAAAATAGGTACCTGTAGTTAATAGAAAATTATGTTCTTAAGAATTGGTAGAAGGAGGAGTAGCCAGTTAAAAGGAATCAATTTAAAATATTGAACTTCAATTATGTGGCTGATTTTTTTTTATTAAACATAGCATAGGAGAATATGGGACCTTGAATGTAAGATGAGTTTAGTTAAACCTGAGTTACCTTCAGATTGGTTTAAATAATATTGGGGCTTTAGTTCAGCAATGTGTGTCAAACGAACTGAACGTTTTTTTGAGAAAAGAGAAATTGGAATTTTCTTTTAGTATTTTCTGTGTTAAATCCTCATGGACATGTAGTCCTCGACTTATGATCACAAACAAGCTCAAAATTTCTTTTGCTAAGTGAGACAGTTGTTAAGTGAATTTTGCCCCATTTTACTACCTTTCTTGCTGCAGTTGTTAAGTGAATCACTGTAGTTGTTAGTAACATGGTTGTTAAGTGAATCTGGCTTCCCTATTGACTCTTGTGGTGATTGCGTGACTCCAGGACACTGCAACTGTCATAAATATGAGTCAGTTGTGCCCTCCTTTCAAGATGGCTGCTGCTTGGTAAGGTTTTCTTTTTTCTCTTACCAATGATATGCTGATTTCACTGTAAAAGCTGGTTCTTTGGCAGTGCTGCTCCCTGGTTTTGAAAAGGAGCACTTAGGAGTGACCCAAGGCGACTTTTGGATGATTGTGGACCCAGTGGGGAAGGGGGGTCTTGAAGTTTCCAATTCCCTCTGGAAGAGGTTGAAAAGTAAGTGGGCATATCCATCTTCCTGTCAAGCATTTTGTTTTCTAATCATGCCAGGATTTTAACTTTCACTTTTTGACTTTATTGTTTTATTTTGCTTTGTGCTTTAAAAATTTATCAGCAGTTGATTTATTTCAACCCCTTGCTGGACTCTTAATTGCTTTTTCTCTTTTTTTCCTTCTGATATATGTTGTGCTGGATAACCTCTGTCCCTTCCATATAGAACGCACGACAACATTCAGGGAGGTGATGAAGAGACATTAGACTCTCACCACTGGATTCTGTATTTTTTGAATTTGCAAAATACCTGCAATTTATTTCTATTGGATCTTTTCTTATAATTTTGGATTGAAATGTAGAGGAAAATATTTTTTTTGTTCTTTGTTCCCTGATTAAGTTCCACAGGTTGAAATGGCTGAACAGTGTCTGTACACTGAACATTGTAGAAATTTCAGAAAGAAGGGTGGGAATATATGTAGCTTCTAGCTGGTTTTCTCTTACATAAACTTGATCAAATTTTAATGATTCTTCAAAGAATGTTACAACCTGAAGCTTTATCTTTGGATAAAGATACACGAAAGGACTTTGATCCAGTTCCAGATCAAAGAGATAATCTCACGATTGAAGAACCAGCGAAGTGGATTTCATTTATTGTTCAGAAATTTAAGTTTGTATATTTCTCCAACATTAGGGCCTTAGCTGGAAGAGAGGGAGACAAATTCCTTTCCTCTATGAAGGAATCCCTTTCCTTTACAAAGACAGAGGGAGACTGGATGGATTTATTACAGTTAACTAGTAATTTCTTCTGCTTGCATTCTAACTCAAAAATAGACATATTCTGGAGACTGAATTTACCTACATTTAATTAAACAACAATTGGCAAGAGAGGATATTAAGAAACAAGCATGGATGTTTGACCCAGGATGATCCATTTATAACTTTTGGAGTGATCCGGGATAGTTAAGATGCCATGGTAAATTTTCTACAAGTGGATTACAATTTCAGTTTGTTAACAGAGAGATTTGTAACTTTAATTTTGTTCTGTTTTACTATTATTGTTTTTCCTGCTAACTGCTTTGTCACTAATATAACATATAGAAGACAGGTCAACAAGTTACTAAGAGATTTAGTAGTTTAAAATTTTTGGAAGGGCCTGTTTCGCAAGGGGGGGGGAAACTAATTGTAATAATATATTAATCAGAATTCCACTAGTGGGGATAATATGTGTATAATGTGTTGTTTTTTACATGCACCCTTTTAAAAATGTTTTGTCTTATGTCTTATGTTTTTTTTCTTTCATGTCTTCTTGGATTTTGTATTTTAACTTTGTTCTGAATAATGTGTGTGTGTGTGTTTATGTGAGTTGCCAAGTATTTGAATTTTGATACTATGGGGATGCTGCAATGGTCATAAGTATGAAAACTGGTCATAAGCCACTTCTTTCAGTGCCACTGTAACTTTGAACGGTCACTAAACGAACTGTTGTACGTCAAGGGATACCTGTACAGCTCTAAGATTGTATTTCTCTCCATTCTTTTTTTAGTTTGAATGTGTGAATGGAACAAACATTGAAAAAATCATAAGCCCATGATCAAAACTTGTAGCATTCATGTTTGTTGAAACCATCAGTGTCGTGGCTTATGAATCCACTTAATAAATCCAGCCTATACTTAATTGCCTTGCTAATAGGATGCTAATTTTGTCAGATGTTTCCTAAAGTGAAGAAATATGTCTCCAACATAAAACATCTAAAAATGCTGTCACTTAAAAAATGAGAATAGACTAATTTGCCAAAATTGACTAAGATTCTTAAAATTCTGTCACATTGTGATTTTGGAATCTTCCCTAATGCAGTTTTAGATTGCCTACTTTGCAGTGTCTGTATCGTCCCTTTGTGGCACAATATACATATTTTTTCAGTTATCTGGTGCTTCTGTATTAGCCAAAATTTTCAAAAATAGATAATAGGTTCAGTAAAACAACATCAAGCTCCTTGAATGCTGATTTAATTTAGCTGGTCTTGGAATTTGAATGGTCAGTTAACACCAGGGGTCTTCAAACTTGGCCTTTTTATGACTTGTGGACTTCAACTCCCAGAATTCCTCAGCCAGGCACACTGGCTGAGGAATTCTGGGAGTT
Source organism: Azemiops feae (assembly GCA_023970755.1). Lineage (NCBI taxonomy): Eukaryota > Metazoa > Chordata > Lepidosauria > Squamata > Viperidae > Azemiops > Azemiops feae. Next base: position 366,908 of record JALGBA010001257.1, on the reverse strand, counting down.
GAAGTCCACAAGTCATAAAAGGGCCAAGTTTGAAGACCCCTGGTTAACACTCTTTATGTTTCTGTGAAGTCATGTTGCAAATCTGGTCCTTCAGCTAGCTTATTACAATTGTCTTGTGGAATGTGTATTTTCTACTTGAAGAACCAAATTAACAGTTAATTTTTAACTTTGGCAGCTATGTTGCCTATATACACAGGATCTCTCTCTTTCCCTCCCTCCCTCCCAAGAAATATAGCACAGAGTAGACCACTTTTACCTCTGAAGATGTCAGCCATAGTTGCTGGGAAAATGTCAGGGTACCAGATAATTGGTCCCCCAAAGAATGAATAAACACATTACTGGAAATCTGAGGTGTCTGGAGGTAAATCAGAATTTCGTCTAGCAGTGAGTATCACTTCTTCTGTGCTACGGCCCAGAGCATCATATGTCAATCTTCTAATTGAGTGTATCACCCGTCTTGATCTCTGTACTTTTGGCTCAGCAATAATGCGAGGGTCCTCCTCCCGTAACTTTCCACCCCCAAAGATCTCCGGGGCTGGAGGCCCATTCTCTAATTCTGGCAGTTGTAGAGCAGGAATAACTGGGCCTATCTCTATAGACTCCTCTAGCACTGGGGCCTCTGGAGCTAATGGCACTTCCTCCTGTCCCGGCAGCTCCCCAGACTGCTCATCCGCCTCAGGTTCTCTGAGAGTTTCTCCCCATTCCCAAGCTTTAAGTACAGACTCAGGGGCATCTGGTCTAAGCTGTTCAAGCCCCACCTCAGTATCTAATACAGGGGGAGTAGCTCCAATGTCTTCCAATGACCACAACCAACCCATACTCAGAATCCTCCTCTTCTCCTTCCATGGGTGGATCAGGTTGTGCTCGAGTCTCTGATCTTCTCCCTGTTGAGCAAGGTTCAGTTGCTTTTGCAACAGCTGGCTGAGAGACTCGTATTGCCTCATTTAAAGGCAATAAATGATTTCGATGCCATGCTTTCAATGGCCCTGAGCTCCCTTCTGGTCGAATCCGATATACTGGCAATCCCTGTAACTTCTCACTGACAATGTATAGCTGAGAACCCCATCGATCTGCCAGTTTATGCTTCCCAGGGAGGCCCAGATTTCTCAGTAATACCTGACTGCCAGGTTGCAGATCCTGAACTTTCACCTTCAGGTCATAGTTCCTTTTATTTCTCTATTCTCGAACCCCTGCAGTGACCGAAGTCTTTTCATATGCCATCTTCAAATTCCTCCTCAACCTGTCTACATAATTACGATGTGACCTAGTTGAGGTCTCATCCATTGAAATGCCAAATGCTGTATCTACTGGCAGTCAAGCCTCTCTGCCAAACATCAGTCGATATGGAGAATACCCAGTAGCATCATTTTTCATGCTATTGTATGCGTGTACAATGGTAGAAATATGTTGTGTCCAATGTTGCTTCTGTTCTGCGGTCAGCGTCCCCAGCATATCAAGAAGGGGGTAGTGCGTGACTTTCGAATGCCCAGTATGTCCAATAGTTGTTTGACAAGCCTGCTTTTGAAATCTCTACCTTGATTGGAATGTATGCTCTGAGGTAGCCCATAGTGTACAAAGAACTTCTCTACAAGTACTTTGGCTACCATAATGGCATGCTGATCCTTTGTTGGGAAGGCTTGTGCATAACAAGTGAAATGATCAGTCACAACCAATACATTTCCTCACCCACTTGTATCTGGTTCCAGGCAGAGAAAGTCGATGCAAACTAGATCCAGGTGCCCATAGCTTTGCAGATGGCCCATTGGTGCAGCCCTGGGAGGTAGGGTCTTTCTTTGGATACAACGCAGGCAGGATCAACAATAATCCCCAACCTCTGTCTTCATACAAGGCCAATAAAACTGGTCACTCACTAGCTTAAAGGTCTTCTCTGGCCCCAGATGTCCATGTTTGTCGTGTAACGCAGTTAACACTGCCTCCCTATGTTTTTCTGGGAGCAAGAGTTGCCACTTCTCCTCGGGCCCATCAGAAGGGCCTTTCCGATAAACCACACCATTCCGGAGCTGTAAGCAGTCCCACTCCTTATACAACACTCAGGCTCCCCTCGACGGGTTGGTGAGTAAAACCTCTCACTGACCACTTCTCAAAGCTGTTTCAGAGAAGCCACAAAGGGGGTCTTCCGCCTGATCTCTTTTCAAATCTTAGTCAGAACAAACATACCCACTCCTCTAACTTGAATAGGGTTACAATACAATTTAGGAACACCTGCAGTAGTGACCCCTACTGCCTCCACCCCAATTGCTCCTTGAACTCGGTGCTCAACCCCCTGATACAATGCTTGAATACCATCGGAGGTCAATTGGACCCATTCTCCAACATGTACCCCCGGATCATGAGGTCTCCTTGACAGGGCATCTGGATCCCTGTTCCTCATACCTGGCCGGTACCTCAGGCTAAACCTGAATCTGGAAAGGGCAGCTAGCCACCGATGCCCCGTGGCATCGAGTTTGGCGGTTGTGAGCAGGTACGTGAGTGGGTTGTTGTCTGTCTTAACCTCGAATTCTGCCCCACTTAAGTGCCAAAAATTCTAGCTTATGGGTGGGATAATTCTTTTTGGGTACAGTTAGGCCCCTGCTGATGTATGCAATGAGCTTCAGATGTTTGTCATGCTCCTGATACAATACCCCCCCAAGACCATCCCGACTAGCATCAACATGTAGTTCATATGGCTGATTAGGATCTGCATAAGCCAAGACGGGGGCATTTGTAAGCCTCCATTTCAGCTGGTCAAAGGCTTTCTCACACTGCCCAGTCCACTCTGCCTGAATAGATTCCCGAGACTTCCTGGGTCACTTATTTTGATGGGCCTGGTTCCAACGACCAGGCACATCCTCTACCTCTTCATTCTTTAACAAATCATTAAGAGGATGAGCTATCTTTGCAAACCCTTCAACAAACCTCCGATAGTATGAACAGAACCCCAAAAACGATCGCAATTTGGCCACATTTTGGGGTCTAGGCCAGGAAACAATGGCCTCAAGCTTGGCGGGGTCAGTTAATACAACATGACCCAAATATGTAACAGATGGTTGGTAAAATTGACATTTCTCCAATGACTGCTTCAACCCTTCCTCATGGAGCCTTGTCAATACCTTCTCCAAACGCTCCTCATGCTGTTCAAGAATCTCACCAAAGACAATAATATAATCTAGGTAGACTAACTCTATCAAGTTCATGTCCCCCACCATCCACTCCATAAGCCTCTGAAAGCTTGCTGGGGCCCCTGATAACCCTTGAGGCATTCAATTGAATTCATAAAACCCCAAGGGACAGATGAAAGCAATTTTCTCTCTTATCTTCTGGATGCATGGGAATCTGATGGTAGCCACTTCTTAAATCCAGCACACTAAAGCACTTTGCCCCTGATAAACACTGCAAAGCATCCTCTATTCAAGGGGTTGTGTACTGATCTGGAATGGTCCTCCAATTAAGAGTGTGATAGTCTATACACATTCTCAAAGATCCATTTTTCTTCCAGACCACCACTATGGGGGAGGCATAAGGACTTTGAGATTCTCTGATGATACCAGTCCTCTTCAACTCTGCTAAATGCTCTCTAAGATCATCTAAGTCACTCAAGGGAATCTGCTGGGATCTCTCTCGAAAGGGCTTATCTTCCTGCAAATGGATTACATGTTGAGCGCTCCTAACACAGCCCACGTCAAACTCATCTTTTGAGAACAGGTGTTGCCACCTCCAAAGCTGGTATCTAGCCCTCTCTTGCCACTCTTGGGAAAGCTGCATGTTCTTAGGATAGAATTGATCTGTTAAAACCTCACCCTCAGTCTTTTCTCTAGTATCAGGAGGCACAACTGGGGTGGCTGGGCTCACCTGCCCCAACAACATCCGATCTCTTAACCTCAAAGGGAGGTTTGTAATATTCTGGAACTCCAACTGAAATCCATCCTCTGGCCTGCCGTAGGGCCTTTGTAGAGATCACCTCTGGAATTATCTCCACTCTGGCATTCTGCCTTCTAGGATCGGATTCAAGAATGAGGTAAGGGCCAGGCTGTTCCCAGTCTAATCTAACGAGGCCCGCAAGCACGCCACCTCCCCTGGTTGTAATATCATCTTCGCTCGATCTAATTTCCACAATTGCCCCACCCCCTCTGCCGGGGCCTGTTGCTCCCGTATCAAATGTCGGTATACTGTCTGTAGTACAGGATAAACATCCCCTATAACTGAGTCGTTCCCTATTGGGACAATCGGGGTGAGCAAATGCCTAACTAAGTTGGTATTCGTCCCCACAATCAATGAGCCCTGACTAGCTCCTGGGGGGCATGCACACACAATGGCCAAGGTGTCAAAAGTCTCTGTATACCCAGCCACAGAGGGTCCAATTGTTAGCTGGATGGGGAGGTACCCATCATATGGGAACTTCTCGGTTTGAATACCCCAAATCTTCAAATCGCCCAACTTCTGTATGTGTATATGCGTCAGGTGCTTATCATAAAAATCCCAATATAATAACGTCACTTGTGCACCTGAATCCAAGAGGGCCCTCGTATAAATACTTTCCACTTGTACTGGCACCATCGGGGAGGGGCCCACCAGCTGTTTAGGAATTTTGGTAGTGAGAGACACAGCATCTGGTTCAACAGTCTGTACTTGAGTCCCCAAAGACTGTTGCTGGGGCCCTATCGCTCTGACTTTAGTCTCTCTGCCCTCACTCCACGTAATCCTCCCCTTCTCTGCCCCCTTTGCCTCCTCCAGCTTGCTCCAGCAAAGGGAAAAAAAGTAAAACTTCCCTGACCTACCCTCTTTAGTTTCCCCTCCTTCTCCCTCTAACTTTTCCCCACTAAAAAAATACGTTCAACCCGGTCAATCTCTTTCCTCGCTCTTCCTCTACCCAGCTTGCTCCAGTGAAGGGAAAAAAATACAACTTCCCTGACCTACCCTCTCTATTTCCCTTCATCCGGCTTGCCCGCAACGAAAAAAACAGTAAAAGGCTTCACCTCCCCCCCCTCTCCCTCTCTCTATTTCTCCCTCTCTCTCTTCTGTCCAGCTTGCCCACAATGAAAAAACAAGGAAAAAGGACATGAAGCACCACTCTCTTACTCTCTCTCTTCGCCTGGCTAATTCTTCATCGAACCAACTCCCGATGTCCCAAACTCGCCACCTTCCTTCTTCTTTCTCCCGTCGGCTTCCTCCTCTTTTTTCTTCCCTCCTCCGAGCCATGCCCCCGCCGCCAGCCCAACAACAGCTGCCGGAGCTCCTCATTTCCCTGCCGGATCGGCAGGGCTCCCGCAAAACCTCTCAGCCCACCCTGTTCTTACCCCAGCTCCGCTACATAAAGAATAAGAGATTTTAATTAAAAGTTCATTTCTTAAAATAAATAAAATAAAAAACAGATGGAACAGCAGTTGTGATATATAATGCTAAAATGGTTAAATATTAAAAGTTTCATACTGTAGAATCTTTCTTAAAAAAATCATAACCACTCCTTTTTTCTGGTCTTAGAGCTGTTTAAGAATGCCAAAATTAATGGTGTACAAGGTAATTTCATAACATGTGGTAAACATATGACCACGAACTACCATTTTAAATGACATTTATTAGATTAATGCAATCCAAATCCATGCCCAAGTAATTATTGGAAAAATAAGCAATAACATTATTTTCTATGTTCAGATGAAAAATATATAGGATATATGGCAAAATTATATATACTAAAATTTTGTGAAAAAATATGAAATATTGGTGAAATGTGATTTATAAATAATGTATCTTAATGTTATCTTCCTTTAAAATGCAAGGGTCTAAATGGTATTATCTGCTTTTCCATAAATAAACTATTTAATACATCCTGTGCACTGAGCCAGAAGTATTTAAAATCCTGTCCTTGAGTCCAGTATAAGATGTTATTACTTGGTTTGATATCAACAGATTTTTTTTATTAATAGGATATGGGCTTTTGCAATGTATTGGCTCCACTATAAAATTTCTTAGTTGCTAGGTAAGAATATATTATACAACTGGCTTCCAGTTTGCCATCGCGGCACCTGCGGACGCAGGAAGGCGAGCTCAATCTTCCGCGTCCAAATTCATCCCGCTGGGGGACCCTGGAAAGGGTCAAAAGTCACCCTGTAGGGGTGATGAACAAGGAGGGGACCCCCGCTTGATCGCAGGAGAGCGGCAGCTCTTCCGCTTGATCCAGGGCAGCTCTCCAAACCGGCGGGGGAAAGACCGGCCATAGCAATATGGCTCGTCACTAAGCTACTGACAGCCGAAGTCAAAATCACCACTAAGCACCTTTAAAGCAATGCGGATGAAACTGGGTGATATCTGATCTTCTCTTTAAGACTTTAAATATCTTTTCCTGTAAAAGGTGCCCAAAGTACTTTTCCCCCTATGAGGAGAGAGGGAAGGGAATTTCTATCCCACCCTCTAAGAACAGTGGCGACTAACTACCAAGGGGAAACAGAGCAACTATAAGAACAATTCTTATCTAATTGGATGCACATGCTTTTGAAACTTGGGGACTAAAAGTTTTCCTATTCTTACTGGAGACGTTTGTTTTTATCTAAAAAAAAAAAGAAATAAACCTTGAAAAACTATCATAAAGACTTTGGACTTAAAAAGCTTTAAATGGCATCAGTGACATCTCATGGCAAAGCATGGTATTACAACTTGTTATTGCCTAAAAGAGACTTGGCTTGAAGCCCAGACTCTAGAAAAAACTCTTTTGACCTTGACAGTACCACATGTGAAAAACTCAGCTGTAAAGAAGGAATGTTTGGGCGGCATATCTGACCTCTTTGAACTATGAATGTAAACCTTTACTGATTTTCAGAGTTATATGTGGGGAATTGCTTTCCTATTTCTTTACATGAGAAGCATCTGTTATTACACAAGATGACGAAATACCTTGGATTATAAATTCTTACTTGGTAAACAATCTACCTATAACACGTGAAATAGATGTCTCATACCCAGTTATAAAAAACAAAAAAACTATTTTTAACATTTGATTTTAAAGTCTTTAACTTAACATATTATCAAGAGAATATGGATGAAGATCAGGAAAAAATCCTTTCTATGTTGAAATCCATACACGAAACTATTCTTTCAGCTTGTGACAAAATAAGATGCAACATAAAGGAACAAGATGCCAGCTTAGATATACAAACCCAGACCTTGTCTAGAACCAAAGAACTAACAATGCAGAAAATAACAGGAAAATTGGAACAACTAAACACTAAGACAGAGGACCCAATTGACCAACAGATCCAGTCAACGGAAAAATCAGAAAAGGGAGTGACAACATTGAGAATGAAAAAGACTTTTTACATAAATCAGAAGAAATTTGAGGAAAAGGAAGAAGAACAGATTGAATGGAAGATAAACCTATCAGGACAATTGTGGGAAATTGGAGTAATAGGGAGGTGATCTAATGAAAACAAATGGGCTAGTTCTTTAAAAAAAAACTGTAATTGAATGGTCTTTCTTATTTCAAATAATATATATAATAATAGAGGGAGAACTGTTTGATGATTCAAAAGTACTGACATGGAAGGTCAGTTGGCAAAGGAAGAAAGCCAGAGTAAGGCTGAAGGAAATTAGGTTTTTGATTTATTAGAGGGGATTTTATATTACTGATTAGAGGGTTGAATATGGTGGAAAATAAATAGTTTTTAGAAAACAAAGTAACATGAATAGGTAAGATGTGTAATAAGACTAATAGACTTTTGGTTTAATATGGTGGAAAATAGATAACTTTTAGAAAATAGAACAAGACAATATGCAAATGGATAAGATGTGTATTTAGAATATTACATTTTGTTATGAAAACGGAAAAAGGAAGAAGTTGAGATAAGGGAAACTTTGGTTACCTAAAGCTTGGAAATTATAAATACCAAATGTTGATTTGAATATTGATGGGAAATTAAAGCTTGGGAAAAAAAGTAATAACAGGGCATTGATTGTATATAAGGATTGAATGCAAACACAATTAAGATATGTATAAGCTAAAAATTATTGATAAATGTAACAAAGATGGTTTTTATTTAGTTGATAATAATAATAACTATACTAGCCTAATATGAGATAGTAGATATTAAGGGAAAAGAGAGGAAATATCTGATGTTGTAACTTGAGATTTGTACTAAAGATTTATGTATGTTATTGAATTATTGATTAACCAAGTCACCACGTTGCTTTTTAAATGCTTAATTGTAAAATTAGAAAACTAATAAAATATTATAAAAAAGAATATATTATACAATTAATCTTTGCTAGTTCAGATTTTATTTAATTTTATTACAACATTTCTTTAAGCTACACCGTTGCAGTATTTATTGCACATTTTTTATTTATAAATGTGATTGATATAAGCAAGTCTATGCAAATATGAAGTTGGTTTTTTTCAATAATAAAGTCCAATATTAAAAAAAATAGGACTTATTATTATAAATATATATTAGATTGCAGCTGGATATTATGATTCAATTAAATATACTGGCATTGTTGAGAAATTGGCTTGAAATAAAATAGAAGCCTTTTCCCCCCAGGTAGGAACAAAACAGCCCTGCTCAAAATATTCTATCATAATACAGGCAGTCCTCAACTTATGAACACAATTAAGCCCAAAATTTATGTTGCTAAGCGAGACATTTGTTAAGTGAGCTTTGCCTCAGTTTACAACCTTTCTTGCCACAGTTGTTAAGTGAATCACTGCAGTTGTTAAGTTAGTAACACTGTTGTTAAGTGTATCTGGTTTCTCCATTGACTTTGCTTGTCAGAAGGTCATAAAAGGTGATCACGTGACCCCGGGACACTGCAACTGTCATAAATATGTGTCAGTTGCCAAGTATTTTAATTTTGATCACGTGACCATGGAGATGCTGGAACATTCGTAAGTGTGAAAAACTGTCATAAGTCACTTTTTTCAGTGCTGTTGTAACTGAACAGTCACTAAATGAAGTGTTGTAAGTCGAGGTCTACCTGTAATAGAAGTTGACTATATCTTCTTTAAAAACAAACACTTTTAAATCAGCTCAGGTATTTTGTTTCAACATATGAACTAGGTTTTTGGAATTCCCCCCCCTAAATCTTGCAGCACTCAGCTTGTTTCAAGGTAACTTAGCTTAGCTTAGCTTAGCTTAGCTTAGTTTCTCAAAAATGCTGCTACTAAAAAATGTCAAGTTTTGGTTCTAATATTCTAATATCAGGAAAAAAATGCAATCCTACTCAAAACAAAATGCTTGGAATATATGAGGGTTTTTTCCCAGATTGGTAAATTCAAATATGCCATTTTGAGCTTGAAACATTTTTCATACTACTAGCATCTATTAGAAATAAATAAAGTTATCATGAACAGCATACCCTCAGTGGCTATGTTCTAATGTGCTCAAGCATCTTCTCTTTTGTTATGGACCTTAAGACACATTCCATGCATATATCTCTAAGTCCAATCTCTTACTGTATATATCCAAGGGAAAGAAAGTTTACCACTTCTCTAAACAATTGGTTCCATTGTTGAAACTCCATTAACCCTTAAGAAATTTTCCTTGAAGTAATTTCTATTGTTACTTTCTATTTTACATGATAGTCAACAGTTGTGACCTTTTCTTTGTGTAAACCTTTCAGGTTATTTGTAAAGTGTTATGTCTTCTCAGTCTTTCCTGTGCCAAATATTATGAATATTCATATGGGACTACCAACAATGCTTTTATCTATCTTTCCTGTGGTCAAGGGATTAGAAGTAAATGTTGGTTCTTGGGAAATGATGTTATTAATAAAGAATTAGATTGGTAGACCATGACCTTCAACCATATAAAGGTTTCTAGGCAGAGATGAGATGTACTTAGAGCAGAGAAAGATTTGTTTGGCAAGAATCATTTCTGGAGAGCTTTAAACAGAATTAGAAGGAAAACATAAATACAAGTACTGAATATAATTGGATAGGGAAGTGCTGTGTTTTAATAACATGGATATATATAATAATGGAAAATTTAGAATTCAGGAAGGGATACTGGGAAATAATTGGCACTAACATGGATATCAATAAGTAGTGGCATCCCGGACTTCCAGTTTGGCGTCATAGTGAGACAGGTGCAGGAAAGCAGGGCTCTGCTTATGGCGGCCGGTTTTGCCCTGCTGGGGGCCTAAAAAGGGTCTAGAGTTGCCCCGGAGAGGCGAAGAAGGAGGGGACCCTCATCGATCATGGAAAGATGGCGGTTGTTCCATTCGATCCAAGGAAGCCCTCCAAACCGGCAGGGGAAAGACTGGCTGCATTTATGCGGCCAATCAGAAGCTACTGACAATCGAAGAAAGCACTAACTAGCAAAACCTGAACACCGTGGTTGGAACTGGGTGAGAACATTATCCTTTCTCTACAATTTTAAAATTTTCTCCCTGGAAAAGGATTTCCCAAAAGCAAAAAAACCCTAGATGAGAGGGAAGAGGGGCCTCTCCCCCGTTCCTTATGAGAAAGGAAAGTGGTGATTTAATTTTTATTGGGGGGGAAACAGAGAAGACTACAACATTAATTTGGAAATAATACAGAGACATAGCTTTGACAAATTTTGGGTTTGAGAGAACTCTTGAGATTTTTTTCCTTTTCCTTTTCTTTTTGGAAATTAACAGAGTGAAGTTTGTGAAATAACTTTGGGCGTAAAGGTTGAAAAACGGACATCTAACGACATCTAGGGGCTAGATGTGGAATAAAGGAATAAAGCACTGAATTTTCTTATGTCTGGAGTGAACTTGGCGTGAAGCCCAGACATAGATAACAAATTAGACTCTTTGATGTTCCTGGAAACTTTCACTTTTGTAGACTGCAGCTGGAAAAAGGAAAAAAAATGCTTTGGGTTGTTTTTCTGCATAGTGGAAACTATAAACTACTTTGAAGTAGGCCTGTCTGGATTACAAACATTGATTGACTCACAGCTTTAAGAACTACCTAGAGACAAAAAGAAAATTGACTTTTGGCTAGTTCTTTTTGGGGAGGTCCTATGGATTACTAACTGGGCCAGCTGGACACTTTGGATTATAAAGGCTGATTGATTGACAATTCTTGGGCTTTTGGAACAGAAGAGCTGTGGTAGACTTTGCATTTTTCCTCCTGGATTTGGTGCTGAAAGACAGTTGGATTACAAATCTTTTTTTTTCTCTTTTCTTTTTTTTCTTCCTTTGGTGGTGGACCTATAAGATGGACTATTGGATTACAAAAGCTATAGATAAAGACTACAAGAACTATTTGGGATGATTTAAAAGCCAAATTGGAATTTAAATATTGTATTGTGATATTGATTATAAGTTTGCTTGTTCTGTATAAGGCTGATAATTAAGGGACATAATAGATTTCATAGAAGAGTTTGAGGGAGGGGGAGCAAAAAATGAGTGTTCCAAGCTTGACTAAAACAGGCAAGAAACCTGCCTCAGCATCGTCCTCCGCTGCCCCCAGCCCTGTCTACCAGAGATCAATTGAATAAATGCTTCAGCAAGAAAAAACCAACAGTTTTCAGAAGGAAATGCAGGCCACATTACAATTAATACAAGAGGTGATAACCTCGCATAAAGAAGACACAAGAAAAAATCATGAGACAAAAGACAATTTGGATAAAATAAATGAACAAATTTAAAATTTAAATCCACAATTAGAAAATTTTCAACAAAGGATCACAAAGAACGAACAAAGAATTCAGAAAATAGAAGACAAATCAAAGGAAACTGACCAAAAGATGGAAGAAATAAAAGAAGAAAACCAAAGGCTGATGCAGGATAATAAAGACTTGGAGGATTCAGTGGCAGTTCTGGAAATGGAGAAGGCATCTTACTTTTTAAGATTTCAGAATATAATGGAAGACAAAGAAGAAGATCTCCCAGATCTGATGAAAAAGCTGCTAGCAGAAGCGTTGGAAATTGGGAAACTGGAAATGGAAGGAGAGATAGACCAAACATTTAGAGTCAATTCAAGCTATGCAAGGAGAAACAGACTTCCCAGAGAGGTACATGTTAGATTTGTAAAAAAAATCAACAAGAAACAAGATATTGAGAAGAGTGAGAGATGACCCATTGCGGTATAAAGAAAAGTAAATTGTAGTCTTGAAACAGATTCCTAGAAGGAAAAGAGACTCACGAAAAGAATATCAATTTTTGACTAAAAAATTAATTGAAAAAGGAGTGAACTTTAGATGGCTGGTCACAGAAGGGATTTTAATTAATTGGGATTCTAAGAGATATAGACTGGACTCCATCTTCAAAGCAATGGAATTTTATGAGAGATACAAGCTTTTTTTGAAGAAAAAAGTTCAGAACTTCAAACAGATAAGGAATGTAGAAAGCAGGGAGAGGCAATACCAGTACAGGCAACTGCACGAAGAGAGGAAGAACAAATAGAAAACATAGATCAAGAAGAAGGGGCAAAGATAAGAGAACAAAGACAGACAAAAACAACTAGGGGAATAAAACCTAAATAAAAATTAAAGAAAATGGAGAAGGAAAGCGGGATCCTCTCAATAAATATAAATGGATTGAACTCCCCCTCAAAAAGGAATTTTTTTTTTACATGATTACAAAAATTTAAAATGGATATAGTCTGCCTCCAAGAAACACATATAAAAAGACAACATTATAAATTTTTGGAATGCTCAAAAATTGGGAAACTCTACTTCTCATTAGCACAACAAAAGAAAAGAGGAGTAGTTTTATATATTAAAGAGACAATGGATTCTAAACAAGTCTATGCAGATGAATAAGGAAGAATATTAATGGTGGAAATCATGATAAATCAAAAACAAATATTGATGGTAGCAATATATGCACCAAACAACAAACAAGAGGAATTTTACCAAAAACTACATAAGAAAATAGTGGAAAGAGAATACCAAAACATTTGCCTGTTCGTAGATTTTAATGCAATTGTAACAGAAAGCTAGATTATAAAAGCAGTAGAACAGGGGGGAAAGGAAGAAATATACTATCTAAGGCTTTTTTCAAAATGGCAGAAGAAATATGTATACAGGATATGTGGAGAGAAAAAATTCCAAACAAATCTCAGTATACATTTTATTTGAATAGGCACAAATCATGGTCCAGAACTGACATGATATAGTTATCCTCTGAATTAAGAATGAATATACATGAGACTGAGATAGAAACTAATATATGGGCAGATCATAATCCGATAAAGATGACCTGGAGAATAACAAAGAAAAAACTCAGATGGTCATTGAATCAAGCCTTATTAAAAGAGAAAGAAGACTCAGACCTGACTCAGATAAAGAACTGTAGACGGCTTCCATTTCCAGTTTGCAGTGCAGGCGGTCGCACGAAGAGTCCTCTCTCTTCCCCGGCCGGTTTTCCCCCACCGGTAGACCCTGGACAGGGTCGAAAGTCACCCTGGAGGGGCGACTACTGCTGAGGAGGACACTCGTTGACTGCGGAGGGTGCGGGAGCACCTTCCGTGGTCCGAGACAGCTCCTTTGGGCCGACGGGGAAAAGATCGGCCATTAACATGGCCGATCATCTAGCTGCTCCAGCTGAAAGTCACAAGAACAACTAAGCGAAAAGAACCACCGTGGAAGATCCGGGTGAGACCTTTCCTTCCCTCTCTGTACCCTAATTACCTCCCTGTGAAAAGCTCCTGGAATTATTTCCCTACTTTAAGAGAGTGGCGTTTGGAAAATGAGCTCTGAGAAAAATAATTAATTTTTACTGACTATTTTAGTTGCTGGATTTCGGGGATCCTGAAAAAATCTTTCCTGTGAAGATGGATTTTCTTTCTCTCTGCCTGCCTGTCTTTAGCTTAAGCGGAAGCCTTTAGGGAGGGGGGTGGAGAGTTGTTTCTTTCCTCTCCCCCCTTCTGTACATAAGTGGCGGTTTAAGCTATTTTATTTGAAGATGAACTGTTTAAAAAAATGACAAAACTGTTTAAATTCCAACAGAAACTTGGGAAGCTTATTTTTTCAAAGATATTTTTCTACGTTTAGAAAAGCCATTTTAATTGTATTGTCTATTTTAAAACTTTTTTTTCATTATTCTGGGCTGTCTTTTGCTGTCTTTTGCTGCTTGAAGCTTGCAAGCTTAGCTGTTGACTAAGCTGAGAACTTTCTCTTTCCTTTGTCTGGTGTTTATTCAGTTTAACAACTTGGCTCTACGCCCAGACACTTGGCTGTACGCCCAGACATTCCTATCTGACTTGGAACCAGCTGAAAGAAGGTTTCATACAATCTTATATACAAAAAAACCCAATAAAACTTGTTTAAAAAAGAAGAAGAAAAGAACTGTAGACCAATATCACTATTAAACGTGGACTATAAAATCTTTGCTTCAATAATAGCAGAGATTGAAATTTTTTTTGACTGAATTTATTCATTTTTACCCAAGAGGCAAATAAAAAAAAACCTAAGAATTATTTTGGATACACTGGAATATTATGAAATGCATCCAGGGAAACAAATCTAATTTTCCTAGATGCACAGAAAGCTTTTGATAACATAAATTGGCAATTGATGATACAATTAAACTGTATGGACTTTGGAGAAAAAATTATAAATATAATTAAAACAATATGTTTTAAACAAACAGCCAAAGTAATTGTAAATAGAGACTTTACAGAGAACGTTAATATAAAAAAAGGTACAAGACAAGAGTGTCCATTATCTCCATTGCTATTTATATTAACTTTGGAAGTCTTGAATAGAAATGTTAGACAAGACCCAGAAATTAAGGGAATGGAGATAAAAGATGAAAAATACAAACTGCAAGCATTTGTGGATGACTTGGTATTTATACTAGAAGAACCCTTGGAGACAAGCTCTAAATTATTGAAAAAGAAGAATTTGGAGAAGTAGCAGGATTGAAAATAAACAGAGAAAAGACTAAAGTCATAGTCAAAAACCTTACAGATAAACAAAAAAACCAACTCTCAGGGAAAATAGATTTCCAGATAGTTAAGAAAGTCAAATACTTGGGAATATACCTAACAGCAAGATGCGCAACAATAAAAGAAGACAATTACATAAAATTGTTAAAACAAATAAAACTAGACCTGGAAAAATGGAAAAAATTACAACTCTCAATATTAGGAAGACTAGCTATGGTAAAGATGAATGTTCTACCAAAACTATTGTTTCTATTCCAAACAATACCTATAAAAATAGAGAATTTTTTTTGATGAGTTAAACACATTGATTTTGAAATTTATCTGGCAAGGGGGAAAAGCTAGAATTAGACTGAAATTGTTACAAGAATCTAAAGAAAATGGAGGTTTTGGTCTCACGGATTGGGTCTTATATTACCAAGCATGTGCATTAACATAGTTAAAGGAATGGATTACTCTTAGACATAAAAGATTATTATATTTAGAAGGGCATGACTTACAATTGGGATGGTACGCTTTTCTATGGTATGGAAAGAACAAAATTCATAGATATTTTCAAAATCATTATGTAAGAAATGCTTTATTTTTGATATGGGAAAAGATAAAAGTGAAAATCTATATGAAAATTCCAGGGTGGCTTTCAACAATGGAAGCTTTTGCTCACCCAAATTTAATTAATCCTGAGAAAATTGTAACTTACAAAGATATCTTGAACATGGAAGGGAATTTAAAAACTAAACAAGAGTTGGAAAAACAGGGCATCGATTTATCATGGTGGCTTCATTTGCAAATACAAACGAGATATGAGAAAGATAACAAAATATATGGTTTTTATAAAGAGCAGACAACGTTTGATCAGGTATTATTAACATCAGACGAAAAACTGATTAAGAAATTGTATATTTTTTTGTTAAGCTTAAAAGATGGAAGATGAACAAGTAAAAGAAACAGTGATAACATGGGGTAAAAATTTTGGGCACAATATAGAGTTAGAAAATTGGCAAAATCTCTGGGAAAGAAATTATAAAATAACAATGGCAACTGCATATAAAGAAAATCTATATAAAATGTTTAATAGATGGCACCTACCACCGGCCAGACTAGCAAAAATGTTTAAAAATATGTCTAGCAATTGTTGGAAATGTAGGCAAAAACCAGACATGTACAGTACTACTATCATCTTTGGTAGACGTGCCCTAAAGCAAAATAATTTTGGACAAAAATTCATACTTGTTAGAAAAAATGTTAAGAAAGCATGTAGATTTTAAGCCAGAACTATTTCTATTAGGTATAATCTCAGAAAAGTATGAGAAAGAAAATGTATATTTAATGGTACATGTATTAACAGCAGTAAGAATTGTTTTTGCACAGCATTGGAAAAATGAAAAAACACCATCTGAAGATGACATAATTAAGAAAATACTGGAATGTGCAGAAATGGATAGACTCACATTGAAGATTAAAGAAAAAGAAGATACAGAATATTTTCAAATATGGGATGTATTTTACCAATGGCTGGAAAAATGGGGTGGAATTATGATTTTTATTACATGTTATTAAGCTAAGACCCAGACAACACATTGTTCAATAAGCATTTATGAATTGTAAACTTAAAAAAAAAACTAATAAAAAAATATAATAATAAAAAAAAGTAGTGGCATCCCAACTTTCAGTGTTGGAATACCAGGGATCAGAATATGGGAAGCAGAGGGAAGGAAAAGTGTTGATGGTTCACCAGCAGAATCTGTTATTTCTCAAGAATAAACACAGAATATATACAGGTAGCCCTCGACTTAACAACAGTTCGCTTAGTGACTGTTCAAGTTACAACAACACTGAAAATATATAACTTATGACCATTTTTTACACTTATGACCATTGCAATATCCTCATGGTCATGTGATTTACATTCAGATGCTTGACAACTGGTTCATATTTATGATGGTTGCAGTATCCCTGGATCATGTGATCACCTTTTGCAACCTTCTGACAAGCAGGTTTGGACTGATCACATCAATCTAGAGATACTGAGGGCTCCCTGAAAACTCTTCCCTAAGCAAGTTCGATGGGCTCTGTACTTCAGTCAGTTTCCACATTGACAAGCAAAATCAATGTGGAAACCAGATTCAGTTCTAGTTGGTGTTGACACTAGGGATGGTTTTCCCTCTCGCCCCTCTTTTGTGGGATGGCACAGGGTTTGACACATTCTCCATCCTGTTTAATATATACCCAAAACTGTTGGATGAAGTAATCTGTTGGTTCATAGTTAAGTATCATCAATATGCTGATGTTACCCAATTGTATCTAGAATAGAATAGAATAGAATAGAATAGAATAGAATAGAATAGAATAGAATAGAATAGAATAGAATAGAATAGAATAGAGCTGGAAGGGACCCTGGAGGTCTTTTAGTCCAGCCCCCTGCTCAAGCAGGAAGACCTATACCATCTCAGACAAGTGACTGTCTAGCCTCTTCTTAAAAATCTCCAGTGATGGAGCGCCCACGATTTCTGGAGGCAAGCTGTTCCACTGGTTAATTGTCCTCACTGTCAGGAAGTTTCTCCTTAATTCCAGGTTGCTTCTCTCTTTGATCAGTTTCCAACCATTGTTTCTTGTCCTGCCCTCTGGTGCTTTGGTGAATAACATGACTCCCTCTTCTTGGTGGCAGCCCCTCAAATACTGGAATACTGCTATCATGTCTCCCCTATTTCTTCTTTTCTTTAGACTAGCCAAACCCAAGTCCTGCAGTCGTTTTTCATATGTTTTAGTCTCCAGGCCTTTAATCATCTTAGTTACTCTTCTCTGAATTTTCTCCAAACTCTCAACATCTTTTTTGTGATATGGTGACCAAAATTGGCTGCAGTATTCCAGGTGTGGTCTTACTAGGGTTTTATAAAGCGGTACTAATACTTCGTGTGATCTTGATTCTATGCCTCTGTTTATGCAACCCAGGATTGTATTAGCTTTTTTTGGCTGCTGCTGCACATTGCTGGCTCATAGTCAAGTGATTGTCCACTAGGACTCCAAGGTCCCTCTCACAGTTACTGTTTTTGAGCCAGGTCTCACCTAATCTGTACTTATATCTTTGATTTTTCCTGCCTAAATTTAAAACTTTGCTTTTCTCCACATTGAAACTCATTTTGTTGGATAGGGCCCATTGTTCAAGTTTGTCAAGATCTTTTTGGATCCTGAGTTTGTCTTCTGGGGTGCTGGCTACTCCTGCCAGTTTGGTGTCATCTGCAAATTTGATGAGTTCCCCTTCAATTCCCTCATCTAAGTCATTTATGAAGATATTGAAGAGTACTGGGCCTAAGACGGAACCTTTTGGTACCCCACTGCTTACTTCTCTCCATGTGGATGTAGTGCCATTGAGGACTACTTGTTGAGTATGGTTTGCCAGCCAGCTACAGATCCATCTGGTGGTGATGTTGTTTATTCCACCTTTTTCTAGCTTACCAAGGAGTAGGTTGTGGTCTACTTTATCAAATGCCTTACTGAAATCTATGTGTACTACGTCTACATCATTTTGGTGGTCTACTAGTTTAGTCACTTTATCAAAGAATGAAATAAGATTGGTTTGGCATGATCTGTTTTTAACAAACCCCTGCTAGCTACTAGTTATAACTTTGCTTCTAGTTGTTTGCAGATCTGTTTTTTGATTATCTTTTCTAGGATCTTCCCCGGTATTGATGTTAAACTGATTGGTCTGTAGTTTCCTGGGTCCGTTTTTCCCCTTTCTTGAAGATGGGAACCACATCAGCCCTTTTCCAATCCTCAGGTACTTCCCCGGTGCTCCAGGATTTATGAAAGATGTGGTGCAATGGTTCTGAGATAACATCTGCTAGCTCCTTCAGAACTCTGAGATGTAATCTGCCAGGTCCCGGTGATTTATATTCATCAAGGTCGGATAGGTGTTCTCTTACCATTTTCTTGCTTATTTTAATTTTTGTTTCTAGTTTATCTTTTGCAGTGGGTGTCATAGTTCCGACTAATGGAACACTTCAAAGAACTTCCAGGCATTGTTTATTCTGAAAAGTCTTTAATCATGAACACAGTGTCGGCACAGCATGGATGGATGCCAAGATCTGAATTTCTCTTACTTGCGCATGACTTATCCGGCTAAACCCCTCCCCTATTTTGCAGTCATGAATTACACTTTCCAATTAGCCTGAAGGGCAAAGATTCACTTCCGTTCCTTATCCCGCGCTTTCCTTATCAATCTCCTCCCCTCCTATTGTCATCTGAATTAACTCTAAAAATACCAGACAGTTCTGCATATCTTGTCAAAGCAATAATATCCAATATTAACAGCGCTGACATCCGGTCCCCCTTACAAAAAGGATAGGTCCTGTATGTGAACAAAAGCATATGTTAATGACTAGTTTTCAGTTTGTTGGGGTGTTTTGCATGAAACCTTTTGATGAGTCGGTCAGCTTTCACCTCACTAGATTTCACCCAGGTGGCTTCAGACAACGGGTATCCCTTCCATTGTACTAGTACTGCAATTTCCCTTTAAAAATTCTAGAGTCAAGAATACGTTTCACTTCATAGTGGGTCTGTCCCGCAACTACGAGGGGCCCGGGTGCCTTCTTAGGGGGAGGTCTTAAAGTGGAGCCCCGATAAGGTTTCAACAAGCTGCAATGGAAGACAGGGTGAATTCTACCTAAAAGTCTAGGGAGTTTTAGTTTTATGGTGACCGGATTGATGATCTTTACGATAGGAAAAGGCCCCAAGAATTTCGGTCCTAACTTTTTACTGGGTAATTTGAGGTGTAAATACTTAGTCGACAGATAAACCTTTTCCCCAACTTGGAATGTTCTTTGGGGAGCCCTCTTTTTATCAGCCTGCTTTTTATAGGTTTTGAAAGTCTTTTTTAAAGCAGTTTTCGTGTTTCTCCAAACTTCTTCCCATCCCCTCACCCATTGATCAAGTGTCTGAGAAGCGGAGGGCACTTGAGGGTATTCAGGTATTAGGTTGAACTCTTTTCTTGTAGCCACTCTGAAAGGCGTGAAGCCAGTGCTGCTGTGAACAGAGATATTGTAAGCCACCTCTGCAAAAGGGAGGAGGTCAGTCCAGTTTGTCTGTTGGTAGGAAATGTAACATCTGAGATATTGCTCCACCATTTTGTTAGTGGATTCTGCAGCCCCATTGGTGGCCGGATGAAAAGCAGATGATAAGCCTTGAGATGATCCAATTAATTTAAGAAAACTCCTCCAAAACTTCGCTGTGAACTGCACCCACATCCGAAATTATTCGCTTAGGGGTGCCATGCAGCCGGTAGATATGTTTCAGGAACAATTTAGTCAGTCGTTGGGCAGATGGGAGTCCTTTGCTGGCGATGAAATGAGCCTGCTTCGAAAACTGGTCTATCACAGTCCAGATGACAGTATTTCCTCTACTTTCAGGTAGGTCTATGATAAAGTCCATAGCTATTTCTTCCCAGAGTTGAGAAGGGTCTGCCACCGGCTGCAGTAACCCAGGGGTTTTCCCTGGGATTCTTTTCATTGTGGCACATACGGTACAACTCTTTACATAGTTTTCCACATCCCGTTTCAGCCCCGGCCACCAAAATTGCCGGCAGGTGAGACGTAGAGTTTTTAAATAGGATATTATTGCTTTGACAGTGGGTTTTTTTGGTATGTTGGGCTATAGTTTCTTTTTGTGTGAAGACTATGCAAAGTATGAGTTAAGCAGCTGTGCTTTCTCCCTCTTGCCTGTTATTTCCTTGCCATCTTCTCTCTTTAATGGACCTACAGTTTCCTTGACTTTTTTCTTGTTGTTAATATGTTGGAAGAAACTTTTTTTATTCTCCTTGATTTCTGTTGCAAGTCTTTGTTCGTTCTGACTTCATCTTGCTTTCCTGACTTCATTTTTGAATGTCCTGGCTGTTTGCTGATAATTGGCCTTAGTTATGTGAACCTCTTTCAATTTTTTGTATTTGTCCTTTTTGTCTTTCAGTTTGTCAGAGAGATCTTTGTGCAGCCATGCTGGTTTCTTCTTGAAGTTCTTGCTTTTCTTTTTCAGTGGTATTGTGCTGGACTGGGCTTTTATGATTGCATTTTTCAGAGTTTCCCATGCTTCTTGGCTTGTTTTTCCCCTTTAGGATTTTCATCCATGGAATCTTTCCTAGGTTCTCTCTGAGTTTGTTAAAGTCAGCTCTTTTGAAGTTTAAGACATTGGTTGGATTGTTTTCTATTGCTAGTGTTTGCATTATATTAAATTCCAGTATGATGTGGTCACTTTCACCCAAGGTTCCGGCAACTTCAACTCCTCTATCACTTCTTCTCTATTAGTAAGAATTAAGTCCAGTATAGCTTTACATCTAGTTCTGTCCTCCACCCTTTGGGTGACAAAGTTGTCAGCTAGGTTGGTTAGGAATCTGTTTGATCTCTGCTCGCTGCAGTTTGTCTCCCAGTTGATATCTGGATAGTTGAAGTCTCCCATTACTACTGTGGTTGCTTTCTACATATATTTGTTAACTGGTTGGCAAAGAGTTCATCTATTTCTTCTTTTTTTATATATATAAATATTTTATTAATTTTCTAGTTTTACAATCAAATGCTTAATAGACAACATGTTGTCTGGGTCCATTAGTAATTCAGTGGTATATATTAACTTCTAGATCCAATATTACACCATCAAATGTTTCCTCTCTTCTTCCAGTAGTACCTGTTTTCCCACACTAGGCAAATACAATTTTTATTGTTATTAATAAATATACAATTGAATATCAACATCTTTGTTACATTTTTCTCATAATATCAATAATGTCAGTTTTAGATAACTTTTCTAACCAAAAGATATCTTAATTGCATTTGCACTTAACATCCATATGTTCAATCAGTATCCTGTTTTCGCTTTTTTTTTAATTTTAATTTCCCATCAGTGTTCAAAATGTCTCTATTATTTATAATTTCAAAGTAAGTTATATTTGGGTAACCAAAAGCTTCCCTTATTCAAACTTCTTAGTGTTTTCCTGTTTTCCTTCTTATACCAAAATCTAATATTCTAGTTACAAATCTTATCTTTCTAGTTATGATAGTACTTCTATTTCTAGCAATTATCTATTCTCCAGCATATTCAAACATCTAGTTAATAATATAATATCCCATCTAATGGATCAAATCTCTATTTTCTTCAGTCTTACTCTAGCTTTCTTCCTTTGCCAACTAACTTTCCAAGTCAATGCATTTGAATCATCAAGTAATTTTTCCTCTGTTTTTGTGTATATTATTTGAAATAAGAAAGATCATTTGGTTAAAGTATTTTTGGAAGAACGAACCCATTGATATTCATTAAACAGCCTCTCTCCTTCTCCAATTCCCCACAGTTCTCCTATCTTCCATTCAATCAGTTTTTCTTCCTTTTCCTCAAATATGTCCTTAGTTCTTGATTGGTAAGATGTCTTTTCCATTTCCAATATTATCACTCCATCTTGTAGATTTTCAGTTGTCTGAATCTGTCGGTTGGTTTCTGCCTTTAGGTCCTCAATCTTTGGATCTGCTTCCTCTAGTTTTCCTTCTATTTTCTGGTTTGCTAGTTCCTTCTTTGTAGTCATGTTCTGGGTTTGTAAATTTAGATTAGAAAATTGTTCTTTTATCTCCTTTGTGTTGTTTCTAGTCTCATCACGAGCTAAAGCAATAGTTTCTTGTATTGATTTTAACATGGAGAAAAATTATTTCTGATCTTCATTCATATTTTCTTGATAGTATGTCAAACTGAAGACTTTGGGGACAGGTGTTAGAGATGGTTTTTTACTGTTTAAAGCTGAGTATGGGACATCCATTTCATTTTTTGTAGGTGGTCTTTATAATAAAAATTGTTCATCAAATAAAGATTTGTAATCCAAAATATTCCATCATCTCAAGCAATAAAGTGTATTTCTCCTGCAGGGAACTAATTCCACAACACAGCTCTGAAAGTCAGGTAATATTTATATTTGTAGTTTAGGCAAGCCAGTTTCAAAATAGTCCATTGTCTCTGCCACATCGATAAGCAGCCCAAAAGTTTTTTTCCCCCTTTTCCCAGCTGCTGTCTTCAAAAGTGAAAGCTTCCAAGGTCAGCAAGAGTCTTATCTAAATCTGGGCTTCAAGCCAAGTTTCCTTTAGGCATAACAAATTGTAGTGCCGTAATTCGCCACTAGATGTGATTAGCACCGTTTTCCAGCTTTTTAAATCCCAATTTATAATATAAGCTTTTCAAATCTCTTTTTTTTAAAAAAAAGTCTCAAAAGCACTTTTAGTCCCCAAATTTCAAACCATATATGTATATTAATTCCAAATTAATCTTGTAATTTTCTTTGTTTTCCCCAAGTAATTAGTTCGCCGCTTTTCTTTTTCTGAGGGAATAAGGTGGAAATTCTCCTTCCCCCTCTCATCGGGGAGGGGCTTTGGGCAGTTTTTTCCAGGAAGAGGTCTTAGAGTCATAAAGAGAAGATAGAGTCTCACCCAGTTTCATCCACGTTGCTGAAAGGTTGCTTGTTAGTGCTTATTGTCTTCCGTTGTCTTCTGACTGGCTACACGAATGTAGCCAGTCTTTCCCCCGCCGGTGGAGGGCTTCCTCAGATCAAACGAAAGGGCCTTCGCCCTCCCGCGATCAATGAGGGTCCGCTCCTTGCTTGTTGCCTCTACAGGGTGACTTTCGACCCTTTCCAGGGTCCGCATCAGGGCGAAATCGAACACAAAAGACGGAGCCCCATCTTCCTGCATCCGTTCCGCTGTGACGTCAAACCCAGAACATTTATTTATTTATTTTTTTAAACAAGTTTTATTAGTTTTTTTAGTTTTTACATCAGAGTGCTTAGGAAGCAACGTGGAGATGGGGTAATCAATCATTAAAAAAAATACAATCATACATGTATAGTTCAGGTTAATTCTTTAAAGATTCCCTCTCTATTTCCCTCAATTGATATAACATAGTCAAATTAATACCTTTAATAATATTTCACCTATATCAGTCCAAATCCTGTTTTTAAGCTTTACTAACTTACAATTACCATGTTCTTAGCCTTAAATAAACACATAATTTACACTTCGGGTATCCCTAATTTCCTTATTTCATAGAATAATAATTATATCTAGAGTAAACATATTATTCCAACCATTATATTTTTACACTTCCCAACTATATTCTATTTCTTATTCTACTCTATTTCAAATATATATTTTATAAATCAATCCATATCTCTAAAAAGCCTTTTTAACTCATTAAGTAAAATTTAAATCCCATCAAAGTAATTATCATACCTAAAACAAACCTATTATTCCAGAAGATACCTTCGTACTGCATTTCACATCTATATTCTATTTCTTATTCTAATAACTCCTTGTTTACAACCTTTTCCATATTACAATTCCAAACCATAATCAAATCAATAATTTTCATCTCAGTAGTATTAACTCAGTCAAAATCTCTAAAAGCCTTTTTAACCCATCAAATAAAATTTTAAATCTCATTTTTAAATCTAATTCTAGCTTTCTTTTTGTGCCAAGCAGGTTTCCACAAAAGAGCCTCTAAGTCATCAAATCTCAGTGTTTGGTTATACATATTTATCAACAATTCAGTCTGATCATATTTCTCTTCTCCTTCTTCCAATACTATCTGAGAAATATAGTCAGTTTTGTTCAATGTGGTAGTTACTCGTTGGTTATCCATGTTGTCACAGTTTTCAATGCCTCGTATTTGCAAATCAGTTCCTGTTGCTTTTGGCATTGCAGATGTTTTAATTGAAATCAGTCTTTGGTCATCAAAATTCTCAATAAGTTGTACGTGGGTTTGTATGATGTCTTCTATGTTGATTTGTTCCTCTTCTGTTGTTATTTGAGTTATGGGGTAGTCAGTTGGAATCTGGAAGTCAATTTGAAGTTTTAGGGTAAAAGCTTTTATTCTAGCATTCACTTGCTCGGTAGCTTCATAAATTTTTCCCAATATAAGTTTACAGGTAGATTGTGGATGAGATTTCTCCATCTCATTAAGTTGGATATGTTGTTGCATACAGGCCTCTTTGGAGTTGATCTGTTCCTCCATTGTTATTCCTTAGTCTATAAGTTGATCAATCAGGATTTGAGGTTCAATTTTTAGTTCTGGAGTATCATCTTTAGTGTTCATTCTAAAAATCCTTTGCTCCTTAAGTTCCAAGATTTTTTCCAGTATAAGCCCATAGCCAAGCTGTGGGTAAAACTCCTCCATTTCAGTGGTAAGGTAATCTTTTAGATTTTTGGTGGAGGCTATGTTTATTAACAGTCAGCCAACATCCACCTCCCCAATTCTAGTAGGCAATTTCACTACCCAGCTGTTCCAAATCCGTTATCTTTTCCCTTTTGTAGTAATTTGAAGGTCAAATCCAGTCTCAGAATCAAAGAGAAAATACAATTGCAATGTTGGCTTTCGCCACAAGGTGTCCTCAGTAGACTGCAGAAACGTTTTTCCAAATTCCAATAGAGTTTTATCCAGTTAAAAAGTAAAAGAGAAAAACAATATTCCCCAGCTTAATAAGCAGTTAAAGTAATAAAATTCTGTAGTAGAGATTTTTTCAGGATCCCAGAATATCCAAGAATATAAATAGTCAGTAAAGATTAATTATTTTTTCTTTTGTTTCCAGAGCTCGTTTTCCCAAGTATCCAAATGCCGCTCTCTCAAAGCAGGAAAGTAGTTCCAAAAGCTTTTCACAGGGGGATAGTTAGGGTACAGAGAGGGAAGGAAGGGTCTCACCCGGATCTTCCACTGTGGTTCTTTTCGCTTAGATGTTCTTCTGACTTTCGGCTGGAGCGGCTAGATGATCGGCCATGTTAATGGCCGATCTTTTCCTCGTCAGCCCAAAGGAGCTGCCTCAGACCGCGGAAGGTGCTGCCGCCCCCTCCGCAGTTGACAAGAGTCCTCCTCAGCGGTGGTCGCCCCTCCAGGGCGACTTTCGACCCTGTCCAGGGTCTATCGGCGGAGGGAAACTGGCCGGCGAATAGAAAAGACTCTCCACACAACCGCCAGCACCGCAAACCGGAACCGGAAGTCAATATCTATTTCTTCTGATTGGTTGAGTGGCCTGTAATATACACCTGTGGCAATGTCACTTTTTTTTTCTTTTTTCTTTTGACTCATATACATTCTGGAGAGATTTTATCTTTGATCATGTGCATTTCTGTAGATATGTAGTGTTCTCTTACATATAGTGCAACTCCCCGTCCTCTTTTTGTAGTTCTGTTTCTTTTGAACAATTTGTATCCATCCATCAAACCATTCCATTCATGGGTTTTGTCCCACCAGGTTTCTGTAATGCCAACTATGTCATACCCTCCCTCTTGTACTATTGCTTCTAGTTCACCCTGTTTGTTCCCCAAGCTTTGATCATTTGTATATAAGCATTTAAGACTTTTCAACTTTTCAACTCTGAACCAGCCAAGTGATGCTATCACAGTATGTGGGGGTTGTGAAGTCTGGATGAGGAGAAACCAGCTTATACTTAGTCTACTAAAGGACTGAGTGTCTGTGGTTATCAGGGTCCACAGATCTGGGGATTTTCCCATCAAGATTGGAGCTCTCACTTCTTGGACACAAAGTTCCTGTTCAAAGAGCAGCTTGTAGATATGTTGCAGTGGCTTTGCACAACTTAATCTTATTTACCTGTTACATACCTTCCTGGAACAAGAGGTTGTTCAGTCACTCATGCTTTAGTGATCTTGTGACTTGACTATTGCAATGTGTTCTGCATGGACTATCCCTGAAGTTAACTGGAAATCTTCAAGTGGTCCTAAATGCAACAGTGTGTGATAGGAATGCCTCAATGTGCCTATGTGACATCCGTACTGCACAAACTACACTGATTGCCAGTATGCTGCTGGATGCAATTCAAGGTGCTGGTTATCACATATAATACCATACATTGTTTTTTGCCATTTCACCCCAGTTCCACCAAAGGTCATCAACAAATATGGATAATGCTGTCTCTGTACTGAAATGGGGTTATATAATCTATGTACTCCAGATTCTGACCACGAGTTACAGTAAAGGATCAGCAAAACCCTGATCCTTTATTAGAGCCTTGATGTGTTAATATCATTTGATGGTATATTTTGTTGATGATTATCGTTGGTCAGCATTAGAATCATTTGATAACAAATGTTACAAGGTATATCGTTTGTGGAACTTCATTGCATACTAGAGTGATTATTATTTGCACCTGAAGTTGTCCCCAGTATTCCATGCACAGTATTTCATGCAATTTTAGCTTTAAATTCATGTAATTGAAAACAGAAAATATGGTTTCTGAGGTTTAAAACTGCACATTATCTGTAGTAAACTTCTCTTTATATAACAACAGACTTCCGGTTCCGGTTGCAGCGCCTGCGGTCAGGCAAAGAGTACGTTCTCTTTGCCGACCGATTTCCCCCCGCCGGTAGACCCTGGATAGGGTCGAAAGTCGCCCCGGAGAGGCGACCACCATGGAGGAGGACACTCGTCTGATCGCAGAGGGAGCAGCAGCCTCGTCTGCGATCCGAAAAATCACCTTTGGGCCGATGGGGAAAAGATCGGCCAGTAACATGGCCGATCACTTAGCTGCTCCAGCCGAAAGTCACAGCAACATCTAAGCATAAAGAACCACCGTGGAAGATCTGGGTGAGACCTTTCCTTCCCTCTTGTTATCCTATTTACTTCCCTGTGAAAAGCTTCTAGAAACTATTCCCTCCCTTGAAAAAGCAGCGTTCGAATACTTGGGGGGGGGGGAAATAACTAATTTTTATTGTGTATTTGAACTGTTGGAATTCGGGAGATCCTGAAAAAAGAAGAAGAAGAAAAAGCCTTACTGTGACTTTCTTTCTCTGCCTGCTTGTTTTCAGCTTAAGTGGAAATTTTTAGGGAGGGGGTGGAGTGTTTCTTTTCCTCCCCCCCCCTTCTGAACATTTTTATCTACTTTAAAAAGAAAAAAAAAACCTCTTTGGCTTCTGGGTGGAGTTATGTGGATTGTACGGTTACAATGTATCTTGGAACTTGGCGTGAAGCCCAGAAAGCCTTATTGTAACAATGTAACCATTTGCAGCTGAACTGCTGAACTTGGCGTCATGCCCAGACACTGCTGAACTTTCACTATTAAAAAAAAAAAAAGAGAAGAACAATGGAATCCCACTCACAGCTTAACTATGGACTCATACTAGAAAAAATTTTGGAAATGAAAGAAGAATTAAGAGAGCATCTCAGGACACTCAGGAAAGAGGATGTTTCAGAGTTAAAAATTGAATTTCAAACTTCAACTGATCATGACACACAAGTAGATTTACAACTTAATGAGATGGAGGATTTATATCTACAACCTACTGAAGAGGAAGATGTTACACCTTATATACAAATGATGGAGATTTCTGAGGACCAAAGGCAGAATTCAACTAAAACATCTATAGCTTTAAAAACAACAGAAATGGACTTTCAAACACGAGACATTAAAAATGCTGACAATATATACAAACAACGAATAATCACCATACTGACTAAGACTGATTACATAGTGCAGACAATATTGCGAAAAAGAGAAGAAGACGATGATCAGACGCAACTGTGGGAAAATGTGTATAGTCGAATATTAAGATGGGAGGAGCTAAAGGCCCTATTGTGGAAACCTGCTTGGCATAAAAAGAAAGCTAGAATTAGGTTTAAACATGAGTGTTAAAACTTTATTTGACGGGTAAAATGGTTTTTAGAGACTTCAAGTGAGCTAATATTTTTGAGATTTCTAAGGTTTAAGATTTTAGTCTGAGTTAATGTTGATGTGAATTATGGATTTGATTATGGTCTGGAATGGCAATTATGGAAAATTAAAACTAAGGGAGTTGGGTTGAGATTGGTGAAATGTTGCTGATATTTTTACTTGCAATGATTGAAGATTGGACTGATTTATAAAAATGTTTGATAGAGTATAGGAAATAGAATATAATGGAGAAATATTAAAATATACTAAAGTTATGTTCATTTATAAAATATGTATGTGAAATAGAATAGAATAAGAGATAGAATCTAACTGAGAAGTATAAAGTGAATAATTGGAGTAATATGTATAGGTTAGGAATAATCTGTATTATATGGATACCCGAATTGTATACTATATGTTTATGTAATGCCAAATTGGAATATGTTAATAGTTAATTAAGCTCGAAAATGGGTGGAAATATTATTGATAGTTTTTTTTGTTTTGTTTTTTCTTGATTGATAAAGTAGAGAGGGAAATTTTAAAGAAGTAACTTAAATTGTTTATGTATGATTATATTTTCTATTTTGATCTATGGAGTGCCCTATCTCCACGATGAGTCCTAAGCACTTGGTTGTAAAACTAAAAAATTCAATAAAACTTGTTATATATATATAAAAAAAAGGATCAGCAAAACCCTGATCCTTTATTGGAGCCTTGATGTGTTAATATCATTTGATGGTATATTTTTTTGATGATTATCGTTGGTCAGCATTAGAATCATTTGATAACAAATGTTACAAGGTATATCGTTTGTGGAACTTCATTGCATACTAGAGTGATTATTATTTGCACCTGAAGTTGTCCCCAGTATTCCATGCACAGTATTTCATGCAATTTTAGCTTTAAATTCATGTAATTGAAAACAGAAAATATGGTTTCTGAGGTTTAAAACTGCACGTTATCTGTAGTAAACTTCTCTTTATATAACAACAGATACAGATTTGCTGTTTTACTTATCTTTTAACTTTTTAAGCTTCTGAACTTTCCATTTCTGATGTTTTATTTATTCTTTATTATATATTTTTATTCCACCTTATAAGTCCTCAAAATCCAGTAACATAGAACTAGGGCATTTATTGAAGCGCATAGTTTTGTGTCTTCATTTTTAAAGGTTTATCTCAAATCAGTATAGTATATATTTTTAGAATTCATGTATATTTTTATGATTAATTTGGCAGATTGTGAAATAATCATGTAAATGAATCATATGTGTTGTGTCCTGAGCCTTGCTGAGTCAATCAGCAAGGCACAGGCAACCTGCAGGATAACTACAGAGGCCCGGGCAGACCACGTGTTTCCCCGGGACCGGTTGTATAGACCCAGGCAGCCCATAGGTTGCCCGGGACCCAGACAGGCTGTCTCCAGCCTCGTGCGCATGCGCGAGGCGGGAGAATGGCCTGCATTCATTGGTTGAGCCTCCCCTTGCAGGGGAAGTATAAAAGGGCATGTTGCCATTTTCTCCTTTGTTTCTATTCAGTGAGAGTACCAAATAAAGAACATCTTTTTGCATAACTGCCTCGTCTCCATGCCTGTGTCGAGAACAGAACATTGGCGACGAAGGTGGGATTCGTCGTGGGGAATCCCGAAGAACTGAAGTAGGCCTACTCACCCAGGCCAGGAAGAAGCGCGGCGTCCAGGAGGAGCAGCCGCCTGCCAGCATACATACGCTGGAGGCGGGCTTGGCTTCGTTGGACCCCTTCTTGATTCCTGATGGCGAGAGGCGTGGACGAGGCCATCTAGTTGAAGATGTCCAAGCTGGGCCGTCTGGGCGAATTTGACATCGCGCATCCTGAACGCTGGAGCTCGTATGCAGCTCGCGTTGAAAATTACTTTCGAGTAAACAAAATCCAGGAAGACGGCCTGAAAGTGGCTACCTTGCTTTGTGTGTGCGGGCAAGAGACATTTGAAATAGCGGAGAATCTTGTCGCACTAGCAACCTTAGAATCAAATCGCATATGCCGATTTAAAAAAGATGCTGCGAGAGCATTTTGAGCCCAAGCTCTCAATCATTGCGTGGAGGCATCAATTCGAACAGAGGGACCAACGGCCAGGCGAATCGGCTGCAGATTTCGTCGCGGCCCTGAGACAGGCCGCACGCCCTTGTGCATTTCAAGACTTGGAGGAAAGGCTCCGAGATAGACTGGTGTGCGGGCTGCGAAGCCGCGAAGTACAGCAGAAACTGTTTGCGAGAATGGACGTCACGTTCCAAGACGCTCTCAGAGAGATCGCAGCAGAAGAAGCAGCCGGCGGCGCCGTGAAGGCTTTGCGGTCGTCGAAGAGTCATCCAGTGACCGTCCCGATCCACCAGGAGGCCGCCCGTGAGGCTTCGGGGGAAGAGTCCGAGGAGGACGAGGTGGACAAGATCCAGCCAGCGACGGAGAGACGGCGACCGGAGCGGAGGGGGCCACCGCCTGCATCCCCTCGATGTTTCGGCTGTGGAGGATGCCACAGGAGGGTCGACTGCCGGTTTCGATCCGCCGTCTGTTGAGCATGCGGAAGGCAAGGCCACATTGCATCGGCCTGCATGGGCCGCCCAAAGAACAGGTCCCCAGAATTGCCTCTGAAAGGTACCAAGGTCCCCAGCCAAAACAGGGTGGGTTTTTGCGCATCTAGGAGGGGGGTGTTCAAGACAGGAACGCATAGGCCCCTCAAGAAGAAGCTCCGTCTGGATGTGAAGTTGCAGGGAGTTCCCCTGGCTATGGAGCTGGATACAGGCTCCGCGTTGTCTATTATTTCAATGGACACATTCAATAAGATTTGCTTCCGGAGTGGCTCACGAGTAAAGCTCAGGCCTTCCAACCTTGTCCTTACTGATTTTCAAAACATGAGAGTAAGACTAAAAGGGGAAGCAATGGTCAGAGTACAGCGAAAGGGTTTCATGGGAGCATTGGATGTGGTCGTTGTCGAGGGGGACAGAACGAGTCTTATTGGACTCGACTGGTTCGAGGCACTTGGAATCCAGGTGACCGGTCTGAACCAGCTGCAAATGGCTAGTCTTGCGGGCGACTGCAAGGAGTTTGCAGATGTGTTCAGCTCGGAACTTGGATCGTACAAAGGGCCTCCCATTACATTAAATTGGATCCAGGCATTACACCCATAAGGGTCAAGCCTAGGAGGGTGCCTTTTGCATTAAAAAGTAAGATTGATGCCGAGTTGGACAAACTGCTCCAACAGGGCATCCTGGAACCTGTGGATTCTAGTCCATGGGAAACCCCCATAGTAACTCCTTTAAAATCCAATGGGGAAGTCCGTATCTGCGCGGACTACAAGTGCATTGTGAATAAGGCCTTACAACAGCATGCTTATCCTGTGCCCGTGGTGAGCCACATTCTGGCCTCACTGAAGGGAGGGAAGTACTTCGCTAAGCTTGATTTGGCTCAAGCATATCAACAATTGCCGGTTGACGAGGCGACTGCTGAAGCCCAGACCATAGTCACGCACAGAGGTGCATTCCAAGTAAAGAGGCTGCAGTTTGGGGTAAATGTAGCCCCTGGCATATTGCAGGGGGTGATGGAGCGAACGCTCCGAGGGATTCCCGGGGTCTGCCCATATTTTGAGGACATCCTCATTGCAGGAGAATCATCAGGAAACTTAGCCGAAAGGCTGAGGGCTGTCTTGTTGAGGTTCCGCCAAGCTGGGCTGAAGCTTCAGCAAGACAAGTGTCAGATTGGTGTGCCATCCACCGAGTTCTTGGGGTTCCTCATCAATGCAGATGGCATCCACCCCGCGGAATCCAAATTCAAGGCCATCCAATCGGCCCCTAGTCCCCAGTCAAAAACTGAGCTTCAGGCTTTTTGGGGCCTCTTGAACTTTTACCATTCCTTTCTTCCAAACAAAGCTGCTGTGGCCGAGCCGCTTCACAGGCTCTTAGACAAACGGGCTCCGTGGACATGGACAAGGGTCCATGAGAAAGCCTTCAAAGGTCAAAGCCTTATTATCTTCAAATGCTCTACTGGCTCATTTCAATGAGCAATTGCCAGTGTGCATCGCATGTGATGCTTCCCCTTATGGAGTAGGAGCAGTAGTAAGCCATCTCAAGGAAGATGGAACACAGGTCCCTGTGGCCTATTATTCCAGGACCCTCTCATCTGCAGAGCGAAATTATGCCCAGATTGACAGGGAGGCCTTGGCAATAATTTTAGGCATAAAGAAATTCCATGATTTCTTGTATGGACGCAAATTCACAGTCTATACAGACCACAAGCCTTTGCTAGGGTTGTTCACAACCAACAAACAAACTCCCCAGATAATATCTCCTAGGATGCTGAGGTGGTCCATATTCTTAGCAGCATATGATTACACACTGGTTCACAAACCAGGTACTGAGATGGGCCATGCAGATGGCCTAAGCAAGTTACCTCTTAAGCAAACAGAGGCAGACCCTGCTCCAGCTGTACATATTCTGTCCATTCAGGACTTACCAGAATCTCCCCTCAATGCTAGGGATGTGGCTGCAGAAACTGCCACTGATCACACGCTTGCACGCGTGCTGACATGTGTGTTGTCAGGATGGCCTGACACGTGTCCTGGTGCTGAATTCCAGAGTTTCTGGCGCAGGAAGCACGAATTGTCCACATTTAAAGGGTGTATCCTGTGGGGCAACAGAGTACTCATTCCGGCCTCATTGAGGACTAGAGTCTTGCTCTCTCTTCATGAGGGACATCCGGGAATAGTGAGGATGAAGGCGCTTGCGCGCAGCCATCTATGGTGGCCTGGTCTCGATAAGGACATCGAGGCCCAGGTTCAGGGATGCCAAGAGTGCCAGCAATCACGGCCAGAAATGCCCCAGGCCCCTGTACATAGGTGGGAGGAGACACTCACTCCTTGGTCACGTGTTCATATTGATTATGCTGGGCCCTTTCAGGGGCAATTCTTCCTCCTCCTCATGGATAGCCATTCCAAATGGCTAGAGGTCGTTCCTGTGTCCTCTACTACTACTGCCAGGACCATCCAGGTGCTCAGAGGAATATTCGCTTCCCATGGACTTCCTGATGTTTTAGTGTCAGACAATGGTCCACAATTTACCTCTTCTGAGTTTCAGGCATTTCTACAAGCCAACATGGTACTGATATAGCTGCATCAGTGTTGTCCCAGCTTAGGGGGGAGGGGTGTTGTTTCCTGAGCCTTGCTGAGTCAATCAGCAAGGCACAGGCAACCTGCAGGATAACTGCAGAGGCCCGGGCAGACCACGTGTTTGCCCGGGACCGGTTGTATAGACCCGGGCAGCCCATAAGTTGCCCGGGACCCAGCCAGGCTGTCTCCAGCCTCGTGCGCATGCGCGAGGCGGGAGAATGGCCTGCATTCATTGGTTGAGCCTCCCCTTGCAGGGGAAGTATAAAAGGGCATGTTGCCATTTTCTCCTTTGCTTCTGTTCAGTGCAAGTACCAAATAAAGAACATCTTTTTGCATAACTGCCTCATCTCCATGCCTGTGTCGAGAACAGAACAATATGAATTTTACATGTTTTGTTTTTCCATTCATCTTACAGCATTCTTCTATACAAAATATATTAATTTTGTTTATTCTTTATGCATATGCAGTATATGTCTATGTATCTGTGCTTCGCTATTCCTTCTCTGATTATAAATTACTTAAAAACTGTGTGTGAGTTTTATCATAATTATTTGCCTAATTTTAGCTATATATATATAAAACAGCTGGAAGTTGTCTTAACAAAACAAGCATAAAAATGCTTTTGGTCAGTTATTTATGTGTGGGAAACATGATGTGCTTCTGATCGGATAGTGGGAACGTTTTTTGTGTCCTTGAGTCATTTATGAGGAATGTTAAGATTTAAGTACCAGATGATTTCTGTCACTGCTAAAATAATGAAAATAATTTGCTTTTGAATTTGACACATACTTAAATAAAAAAGGCAGATATTAACTTTATAACATGAATAGAAAGGCTGGATTAAATAAAAAATGAATAAAATTAGTTCAAGCAGTTCTACATTCTAATTATTAAATTGATCTCTGGCTGTACTGCTTAATTTAGCTAACATGGAATTTAGCATGTAATAATTAACTATTGTAGAGAATTTTAGTACTTGCACATTGTCATGACCAGTTAATAAAATTCTTCAATTACAACTCTAATTATGCTTATATATAAAATAGAATTTGTTCTGTATTATGATCATCAATATCTTAACTTGGAAGTAAATTGCATTAAATTAGGGTCACTGTCAAATATGTAGCAATTGTAACTATATCATACAGTTTTAATCTATGATGGCCACATTAATTACAATAAGTGCACTGAAATAAGCTCATCAGCAGCCTAAGAAAAATAGCTTTGTTTATGCATTTATTTCTTTCATCTTTGTTATTTTTATAAATAACTTAAGACCATGAATATACCTAATAAGTATTTCATTTTATGTGTATAATAATTTTTTATAAGAAATAATATATTTATTTGTTTGCTATATTGGAGATATTTGTGTTTACTTAAATACCAGTCCTTGAAGTTCTGGCTGTCGCAATGTCCCTGCAGTCTTGTGATTGTGATTCAGGCACTTAGCAACCAACTCGTGCTTAAAATGGTTGCAGTATTATGCAGTCATATGATCTTTCCACAAGCAAGATCAATGGAAGCTAGTAGGAACGTCTCAAGTTGCTCTGGAATTCCCCCTCACTCTTCCTGCATACCATGGTGCACCTCTTTTCCTCAGCCTTTCTGTGGCTTGCACGGATTTGTGCTCTCCGTCCCTTGGCCTTCTTACACTACACTAAACGGTGCCCTCCTTTTCCTCAGCTTTCCTTCCCTTGTACCAACCTGTGCCTGCCTTCCTGCCCCGAACCACAGCATCCCCTCCCCAACTTTCATGTAGCCTATGTAGGCCCTCCCAGGCTCTCTCTCACTTCAACTCCCTTACAGCACCCACTCTCTTCTTACCTAGGACTCCCGCTGCTTTTTACTTATC
Organism: Azemiops feae; assembly: GCA_023970755.1. NCBI lineage: Eukaryota > Metazoa > Chordata > Lepidosauria > Squamata > Viperidae > Azemiops > Azemiops feae. Next base: position 331,403 of record JALGBA010001257.1, on the reverse strand, counting down.
TGACTGGATTGCCATCATTAGGCAATGCGTTACATCTGCATCACTTAGCAACAGCAATCCTAGTTTCCATTGCTATTCTAACCTGAGGACCTGATTAACATCCATATATTATTGCTACTAATTTCAGGTGAATCAGATAAAGTGTACTGATGAAGAGAAGTTTAATAAGTTTAAAAAGGATTATTTTTGGGGGGGGGTTGTATTTTGTATTCTCTTGTCAATTTATTGATATTTAAAAATTAGGACACAGAGTGTGACACCACATGATGTGATGAATCTGGACCATATTAAATTACATTTTGTGGCGTATTTTTAACATTAATCTAGTGTTAGAGGGACTCTGATGCATTTTCATGTAAGCAAAGCATGCAGGGGCTGTTCTTGTTTTCATTGTTGATTACTTGCTTCTGCAAAAATATTGCATCTTTTGTGAGCTGGAAACTATTTGCAAATCTTTGTTTATAAAGAAATAATTTATACTGTAGAAAGAAAAGCACAACAGATGTTCATAAACATGAAAAAAGAATTTGTTTAAGAAGATACACTATTACAAAACTTTTGCTAGATTAAATATTGTCCATTATGTAGAAAACAATATATTACAAGATTTATTAACCATATATTATACAGAATTATATAGCTGTAAAATAGCACAACTGAATTAAATCAAGCTCATCAACAGCCTAAGAAAAATAGCTTATAACTCAAGACCATGAACATAGCTTATACAGCTAGTCCTCAACTTACAATAGTTCATTTAGTGACCATTCAAAGTTACAACGGCACTGAAAAAAGTGACTTATGGGCATTTTTCACACTTACTTGCAGCATCCCCATAGTCATGTGATCAACATTCGGATGCTTGAAAACTGGCTTATATTTATGATGGTTGCAGTGTCCCAGGGTCATGTGATCACCTTTTGCAACCTTCTGATAAGCAAAGATAACGGGGAAGCCAGATTCACTTAACAACTTTGTTACTAAATTAACAACTGCAGTGATTCACTTAACACCTGTGGCAAGAAAAGTCGTAAAATGGGGCAAAACTAACTTAACAAATGTTTCACTTAGCAACATAAATTTGGAGCTCAATTGTAATCATAAGTCCAGGATTACCTGTACTCCTTCCTTTCCTATATATATTGTTATAATAATTGAAATTAATTAAAATTATAGTAATTGTATTTGTATACACAGAGTACTTTGGATTTACAGCAAAAGAATTACAGGGATCTCATATGTTAGGCCAAATCCCAGAGAGGAGACAGTGAGATCCAATTGAGTTCAGTTTTTTTATTTCCTTGCATATAATAATATATATTGAGATATATTCCAAGAGATTCTAGGATATGGTTACCTTGAACTTCCTTTCCCCCTTCAACATCCATCTGAGGACTGAGCAGTCTTTTAATCTGGCCTCTTTCTGGGAAGGCTGTGAATTGGCAAAATACTCTCCCTCTGCTGCTGCAGTGCACATTCTATCACATCTACCACCTGTCAGCAATTTATAAATTACTAAATAAGTAAATAACATAAATCATACTTACTAAATAAAACAATATAAATGATAAGATACAAGCAACAAAGTTATAATCATAAGAAGATAAGGAGATAGGTAATAGGGAAGATGAGAAGAAGAATAGTAAATATAGCCTTACTAGGTAGTTTGACAGTGTTGTGGGAATTAGTTGTTTAGCAAAGTGATGGCATGGGGAAAAAACTGTCCTTGTGTCTAGTTGTTCTGACGTGCAATGCCCTATAGCAGTGGTGGCTAACCTATGGTACCCGTGCCAGAGGCTCTCTGTGGGCACACGTGCCATGCCCCGGAGATGGCGAGGGACTGGCCCCCACCACCCAGGCCCCACCCACCCAGTCTGCCATGACCACCGCGGCCATGCCCACCTGGCACCCGATGATAAATAAGTGGGTTTTGGGTTGCAGTTTGGGCACTGGGTCTCTAAAAGGTTCGCCATCACTGCCCTATAGTGTCATCTTGAGGGAAGAAATTGAAACAGTTTATGTCTAGGATGTTGGGGATCTGTAGATATTTTCACAGCCTTCTTTGTGGCTCGTGCAGTATACAGGTCCTCAATGGAAGGCAGGCTGATAGCAATTGTTTTTTCTGCAGTTCTAACTATCTGTTGAAGTCTCTGTCTGTCTTTATTTGAATAATAAAAAACAAAACTATCAGAGAGCATTTCACTGAGGCTGCTGTCAGCGGCGCCATCTTGAGGTAATGAATTAAAGTACCTCAAATGGGCTAATTTAAAGAATGTGTCCAACTCCATTATTCCTGTGAGATTGAAGTTTCAAAGCTCAGTGCATTGTTGCTCAGGCCAGTTGCATTGGCAAAGTTATGGCCATTGCAACAACACTGAGCTGCCCTGAAATGCCACTACAGTCACATGATCCATGATTTTGATACACTTTGCCAACTTTTCACAAAGTCAACCAAGAAGTCAGCAGGAAGTTAGATTCAAATTCTCTCGCTGCTTTTTTTGCCCACCCATGCTCATTTTGTTTATCTGTTTAGGTAAAGAAATATGTCTGAAACAATAACCCAATGACTCATGGATTGTCTGGTTATTGATTAAATTTGTGTGTATTGACTATTTGTGTGACATAATAGTCAGATGAAGAGTGCCTTTACCATAAACAATATCTTGAGAGATAATTTACAAAAAACTATACTAGATGGGTTGTTGCCTGGGTCAGCCAGGATCATGCTAGATGTTGGCATTCTAGGACATTTGGTGACAAATGAGCTATAGGACTCAGAACTGTTGTTGAGGAACCATGGCCAGCACTTGCAGGATTACTGGAAGAAAAGTTGCTTACTGGACAGATGTGCCAACCTTACCACAGGCAGGGGAAAAATAGTGAAAACTGAAGAAATCAAGATGCCATATAGAAATAAAATCAAGAGTCTTGATGAAGAAGATGTCTACAAATATTGAAGCATCTTTCAAACTGACATGAAGCACATTGAAGTGAAGAAGGTTAGAAGTGAATACATCATGAGAGTGAAGAAGATCTTAGTCAAAACTCAGTGGAGGAAATAGTGTCAAAGCAGTTAACACCTAAACAATTCTAGTCATGAGATTCACAGCTGGAATAGTGGACTTAAGCAGAACTAAAAGCCCTGGATAGGAAGGCCAGAAAAATAAAGACAATGAATCATGCTCTTCATCCACACAACAGATGTGGAATGTTGCAAACATACCAAACAGTTGAAGGAAAGGAGACATTGGAAGAAAATCTGAAAGACAACGAAGAAGATGCACTGAAGCTAATATATCATGAAGGTTTGCTGAATACTGGGGAGACCAAACTGGCCTACAAGAAAGACCAAATCAAGAATTGTAAAAATATATGGTATGTATAAGGACTTGCCTCAATCAGTCCTCCCAAGAAAGCAGAACTCTTGAAACGGACATAATTTCAAAAGGAACTTTTATTGGAAGGTGTTGACAATAATAATAGAAAGCAGGATCTGAAGGTTTTCTGTGTGAATCAATAAGTCAAGAGTCAATGAAAACCCCACCCCAACTGTCCATTCGGATTGTTCACATGGGCCAATCCACAGGTGTGAAAATGTTATGGGAACAGAGCGATAAGGCTATTAGGTCTCCGCGTCTCTTCTTCCGTGCCCGGAGATAAGGCAGAAGGCCGGAGGCACATTCCATTCTCACCCCGAGAAAGAAACATCAAAGAGGATAGAGCAAGTAAAAAAGCAAGGAAATACACTGCAGCAACCTCAAGCTCCCCCCTCCCCCCAGAAGAATGGCAGAACCCGAAAAAGAACAATGCCCATAGAAAGACAGAGTTCTGACAGTATGGCAAAGTATTACATGGCTAATACATTAAAAAAAATAGCAAGCAAAGCAGATAACATTGACCTGGCCATGGCTAAGAGCAGGAAAGTTAAAAAAAGTGAAAGTGGCTAATTCTGGCTGCACAAGACCAAGTCTTAAGAACAAATGCATATAAGGCCAGAAGTGGGAAGATAGCAACAGACAGGAAATACCATATCTGCAAAAAAGCTGAAGATACAGTGGACCACCAGTTTTCTGCTACAAGAAATCACACAAATTGACTACAAACAATGGCATGACAAAGTAACAACAATGATGCATTGGAACATCTGCAAGAAATACAATTTGCCTGCAGGCAAGAACTGCTGCGACCACAAAATAAATAAAGTTATAAAAAATGAAGAAATTAAAGTACTTTGGGAGTTTAGAATTCAAAGAGATAAGTATCTGCTGCATAACCCCCCAGACTTAACAATTGTCAGTAAGAAAGACAAAAAAGTCTGGATAATGGACATGGCAGTACCTGGGACAGCAGAACGGAAGAGAAAGAATCGGAAAAAATCACAAAATACAAAGATCTGCAAATAGTAATAGAAAAATGTGGCAAAAGAAAGCAAAGATAGATTTTACCCAGGTGACTTCAGACAATGGATACTCTTTCCATTGCACTAAGTACTGTAGCTTCCCTTTAAAAAGTCTAGAATCAAGAATACGCCTCACTTCATAGTGAGTCTGTCCTGCTACTACAAGAGGTCCAGGTGCCTTCTTAGGGGGAGGTCGTAAGGTGGAATCCCAAAAAGGTTTCAGCAGGCTACAATAGAACACAGGGTGGACTTTTCCTAAGAGTCTGGGAAGCTTTAATTCTACCGTGATCGGGTTAATGATCCTTACGATGGGGAAGGTCCTAACTTCTTACTAGGTAACTTAAGCCATAAATATTTTGTGGACAAATAAACCTTTTCCCCAACTTGGAATGACCTTTGAGGAGCTCTCTTTTTATCTGCTTGCTTTTTATATGTCTCAGAAGCCTTTTTCAAAGCAATTTTCGTGGTTCTCCAGACTTCTTCCCACCCACTCACCCACTGATCAAGAGTTTGGGAAGTGGAGGGTCCCTGAGGATATTCGGGTATTGGGCTGAACTCTTTTCCTGTGGCCACTTTAAAAGGTGTGAAACCGGTGCTGCTGTGAACAGAGTTATTGTAAGCCACTTCTGCAAAAGGGAGGAGGTCAGTCCAGTTCGTTTGCTGATAATCCACATAGCATCTGAGATACTGCTCCACCATTGAGTTCGCAGATTCAGCCGCCCCATTGGTAGACGGGTGAAAAGCCGATGACAGTCCTTGAGACGAGCCAATTAGCTTAAGAAAACCCCTCCAAAATGTGGCTCTAAACTGCACCCCTCGGTCTGAGATTATACGTTTTGATGCGCCATGCAGTCTGTAGATGTGTTTTAGAAACATCTTGGTTAGTGGCTGGGCGGACGGGAGCCCTTTGCAGGCAATGAAGTGAGCCTGCTTTGAAAACAGATCTATCACAGTCCAGATAACTGTATTTCCATTGCTTTCAGGTAGGACTCTGCGCGGCGTTAGTTGTGGAGTAGATATAATTGCTTCATTAACCTCTTCACGCTGGCTCTTGTATTGGGGCAATCTGGATAAAGCATCAACTAAAAAGTTTTTTTTTCCCGGTATGTACTTTAGGGTGAAGTTAAATTGGTTAAAGTATTGCGCCCATCGTACTTGTTTTGGGGACAATTTGCAGGGAGTTTTCAGTGCCTCTAGATTTTTGTGATCAGTCCATACATTGAAAGGCATCTTGCTCCCTTCTAGATAGTGTTGCCAGTTTAATAGAGTCCAACGAATCACGAAGGCTTCCTTCTCCCACACAGCCCACCTCCTCTCGCAATCAGTGAATTTTTTTGAGGTGTAGGCGCAGGTTTGTAGGACCCCATCCTGGTTCTTTTGTAATAGCACAGCTCCGACGGCCACGTCGCTGGCATTGGCTTCAATCACAAAGGGTTTCCCTGGACAAGGATGTTTTAAGACCGGCTCGATTGCAAATAGCCTTTTCAAATTCTCAAAAACTGTTTGACAGTTCATAGTCCATGCTAGTGGCTGGCCTGGTCGCAACTTCCCTCCCTTTTTGCCTGTTTTCAGTAAGTCCGTAAGGGGTAAAGCAATTTCAGCAAAGGAGGGGATGAACTGGCGGTAAAAGTTGGCGAATCCTAGAAAGGTCTGAAGCTGTTTGCGAGTCTTTGGGGGTTGCCATTCGATTACGGCTTTCACTTTAGCCGGGTCCATTTCAATACCCTCACTAGAAATTCTGTAACCAAGGTAATCTAGTCGGGTCTGGTGAAACTCACACTTTGATAGTTTAACATAAAGTCTGGCATTCAGCAGTTTCTTTAGTACTTCTCTCACTAGTTTTACATGGTCAGCCATATTCGTGCTGTATATCAGGATGTCATCAAGATACACCAAAACCCCTTTGTATAAATGATCATGTAGTACCTGATTGATCAGCTGCATGAAGACAGCTGGAGCCCCCTGTAGTCCAAACGGCATGACTTTAAATTGGTAGCTCCCCATGGGACAGTTAAAAGCAGTCTTCCACTCATCTCCCTCTTTTATCATCACTAGTAATATGCCTCTCTCAGGTCCAATTTAGTGAAGACACTCCCCTTTGCCAGGTGGGTTAGTAAGTCCTTCAGGAGGGGGTATTTGTTTTCCACACTCAGTGTTTAACCGTTTATAGTCTACGCAGAGACGAATCGACCCGTCTTTTTTTCTTTTAAATAACACCGGAGCTCCCACCTGAGATTTGGCCCGTTCGATAAATTCCCTCACTAGGTTCTTATTCACATACTGCTGCATTTCCTCCATCTCAAGGGGGGTCATGGTGTACATCCTCGGTCGTGGGAGTTTAGCTCCTGGTAACAGTTCAATAGAGCAATCATTAGGCCGGTGGGGAGGTAGGGTGTCGCATTCTTTCTCACTAAACACCTCTGCTAGGTCCCGGTACTCGCTGGGGATGAGTGGCTTGCCTGGTTGAAACATAGCAGCTATTTTCACTAGTTCGTTAGATGGGCTAAATTCTCCGGTAACATTAGTCGAGTTGGGGGGGGGCTTGGGTCCTATAGGTTCTCATTCCCTTCCATTTGTCTAACCAGGCTAGCCCTAGGATCACAGCCTCAGTCATTTTCGGAGCCACCATGAAATGAATGAACTCCCAGTGCTCACCTATTTCTAAGCGTATGGGTTCAGTTAATTGCGTGACTAAAGTTCCTCCGATTAGGGAGCCATTGGCTTGCTCAAACCTCACGGGTTTGGAGAGCAGTCTTGCTCGTATGCCCATTTTCAGGGCAAGTGGCAAGCTAATAATGCACCGGGAGCATCCTGAGTCCACTAGTACTTTCAGATCTACCTGTGCCCCCGTCTTAGGGATTATAAGCTTGGCAGGCAGAGAAAAAGGTGGAACGGGTCGACTCATCATCGGGTCGTTCTCTCCTTCGTCATCTTTGTCGTAGGAGGGCAGAGCGGCGGCAGGTCCAGTTTGGGCCTTGGCACTCTCCTGTGTGGGCGATGTGACTTGGGCAATGGGTTCCTGTGCGATCCAGTTGGATTTCTCTTTCACCGGCTGCTGGGCTGGTTTCTTCCGTGCTGGTTGTCCCGGTCTATTCTGCTGTTGAGGGTAAGGGACTGGGCAACTCACTGCTCGATTTCCCTGTTGTCCACATCTGAAGCATTTGATCGATGGGCCTACAGGTGGCTTGGGGTTTTCAGTGGCCGTGGCAGTTGGAGGCTTTCGGGGGATGGCGGCCATTTGGGTTGATCTGGCCTCGGCCCGGCTTCTTGCGGTGGTGGCTTCTTATAGCGGGCAAGCTCGACGTCCAGCCTTACTGCTGCCTGGTACCATTCTTGCAATTGATTAGGGACCGCTCGATAGACACAAGCCTGGCAGAGGTGATCATCCAGTCCCTCCTTGAAGTGATGAACTAGGGATTGCTCGGGCCACCTCTCTATTCGGCTGGCTATCTTGTGAAACTCTCGCACATATTCCAGTGCAGGCCTGCCAGCTTGTCTTATTTTATAAATTTGCTCCTCCGCTTTGAGGGCTATGGATGGGTCCTCAAACCTTACTCTCAGCCCTAGGAGGAAGAGGTGGAGGTCCCCCAACTCAGGTGCTTGCTCGTTGTATAAATTGTTCAGCCACTCGGATGCTTCCACTTCCTACTTTTCCCTGTCCATAAGTGAACATGCCAGCCCTGCTGGAGATCATGCCCCTCTAAATATAAACATCTTTTGTTTTCCAGGGTGATCCAATTCCTAATCCATGTCAAGGCCGCTGCTCGATAATACAGCTCCCAATCCGGAAAGCCTAATCCCCCTCTCTCTTTGGCATCCTGTAGAGACTTTTGTTTTATTCTCGCCTTCTTTCCTTGCCACACGAAATCTAAAGTTAATTTGTTCAACTCTTTAAAAAAATTTTTTATCTAATTAGATTGTAATATTTTGAAACAAGAATATCATTTTGGGTAAAATATTCATTTTCACTGCAGAGATTCTTCCAAGAAGCGAGAGATGTAGGTTTCTCCAGCGATCTAAGTCAACTTTTATGTGCTTTACTAATTTCCCATAATTGTCCTCTTTGATTGACGAACATCGTGCGGAAATAACAATTCCCAGATATTTTATTTTAGGAACTGTTTGTATACCTAGTTTTTCCCCAAGGTTTTCTTTTTGTGTGTTAGTCATATTTTTTGCTATAATCTTTGTTTTGTTTCTATTTATTTTCAAGCCTGCCAAATCTCCATACTCCTCCAATATTTCAAATAGCTTCCGACCTGATTGCACTGGATCTTCCAATATAAATACTAAATCATCAGCATATGCTTGGAGTTTGTATATTTCCTTCTTGATCACAAGCCCTTTGATCTGCTCCTCTTGCCTTACTACTCTTGCTAAAATCTCCAATGCATATATGAATAGCAACAGCGAGAGAGGGCATCCTTGTCTTGTGCCTTTCTGAATACTAAATTTATTAGTGGCCTCACCATTTATTATAATCTGAGCATTCTGTTCAAGGTATATTGCAGTTATTACATTTAATTTTTTTTTACCAACATCCATTAGTTTCAATTGTTGAATCAGAAATAGCCAGTTGACATTATCGAATGCCTTCTGTGCGTCAAGAAACAAAGTGCCACTTGGCGGTCGCTATGCAATTCATAAAATTCTAAAATGTCCATAATTGTCCTTATGTTCCACTTAATATACCTATTCGGTAAAAGCCCATTTTGGTCGCAGTGTATAAAGTCAGTTAAATAGTTTTTAAATCTCTCTGCCATTATTGACGCAAAGATCTTATAATCGGCATTTAGTAGGGAGATAGGCCTATAATTTTGTATCTGTGTTCTGTCCGCATCTTCTTTTGGTATTAGTACTATGTTTGCCTCTAACCAAGATTTAGGTATTTTTGCTTCAGTTAAAACGGCATTAAAGACTTCTAATAGGTGTTGATTAAATACATTTTGCTGCTCTTTGTACAGCTCCACTGGTATTCCATCTGGGCCGGCCGCCTTATTGTTCTTTTGTTTACCTATAGCCTTAATTATTTCCGTCATTCTTATTTCCTCATTTAACATAAATTTTATTTCCTATGGTATCTTTGGTATGTCTGCCTTTTCCAAATATTCTATTATCCTTTCTACACTTTGTCCCTCATTCCTCTTATATAGTTTTCCATAATATCTTTGGGCAATTCCCCTTTTAGTAATCTCATCACATTGGATCTCTCCTTTCTCATCTTGTAGATTAATAATCTGTTGCTTCTCTTTCTGTCTTCGTAATTTATATGCCAACCATCTTCCAGGTTTATTTGCATGTTCAAAATTGTTTTGTTTGGTGACCTTAAGCTGTTGTGCTAGCTTTTCCGAGTCTTCTATGTAAAGTTTATGTTTAATTAAGTCCATTTTATTTTTCAGTCTTTTATTATTTGGGTCTCCCTGATGTTGTATTTCAGCCTGTTTATATTCTTCCTCAAGCCTCATCCTATATTGTTTTTTCCCCTTATTCCTCTTAGCCATATATGAGATTGCAACTCCCCTCGTATACGCTTTAGCCGTATCCCATATGTGTCCCCATTTTTATTTGTTTGAAAGAAAAAGTGCATTTCTTTGTCCATCTTTTCCTTAAACTCATTCTCTCTAAGGATCACTCTTTGGAGAGTCCATCTTGGCCTACTCCTTTGCCCTTTCCAGCAAAAACTTATGGGATTGTGATCTGCCCAGAGACTGGGTTCTATATTCATTTCTTGAATTACCGAGGTTAATTCTTTGGATAACCATAAGATATCTATCCTAGTCCAGGATCTATGTCTATTAGAGTAGTATGTATATTCCCTTTTGTCTTCATTTCTTTCCCTCCAAACATCTTGCAAATTGAGGTCTATGCACATCTCAAAAAATGTTTTGGGAAGTATTTTTTTATATCCTTTCCTTACCTCATTACTTTTATGATCTTTTATTCTGTCTACTATCACATTAAAATCGCCAATCACGCAGAACCCATCTCCCTCTATATCACTTAGTTTACTATGCAGTTTTTTAAAGAAAGATACTTGGACTCCATTTGGCGCGTAAATTACAACAATTATTATATTTTTTTTATTCAACTTAGCCTCCACTATCAAAACCCTTCCCTCTTTATCCTTATAAATTTGTTTGGAAGTTATCTCCTGTTTGACGTACAAAGCTATTCCCCTATTTTTCCTCTCATCTAATGAAGCATATATTTAGGCTGCTCTAATAAATATTTTTGATGGGCTTTTATATGAACCTCTTGTAGTGCGATAATATCTGCATTTAGTTTAATAAGGTTACTAAAGACTTTCCGATGTTTTACTGGTGAGTTCAAACCCCTGATATTCATTGACCATATCCTATACTCCTCTCCCATCCTCTTGTTTCTGTCGTGCCTTGGTTCTTCTGGTAATTCTTATTTCCTTCAACTCCTTGATACTTCTCCCCTGCTGTTCTAGTCTTTCTTGTCTTCCTCCCCCTTTTACTTCTCCCAAGTCTTCCTCTGAGGTACAGTATTGTCTATAGAATTCTTCAGCTTTCTCCACTGTATCTAATCTGAGTCTCTTCTCCTGCCAAGTCACAATAATCCCCTCCGGTGTTAGCCATCTAAAATCCACCTTACTTTGGTGTAGGCTAGACGTCAAAAAATGGTAATTTTTCCGCAAATCTCTCATCCTTTTAGGTATTTGTTTTAACACTATAATTTGTTTCCCTCTATACTCCAACTGTTCATCACGTGTCTTATATAGTATTTCATCTCGGATTGCCTTTCTTATAAATTTCACATGGACCTCTCTAGGCAGATTGTTTCTTCTCCCATAATTTGTCTGCACCCTGTATGTCTCATCCATCCCAGCAATCAACTCTTCTTTATCTTTCCCGAGAGTTCCTACCAATAAGTCTGCCATTTTTTCTCGAATGTCTTCCCCTCTCTCCTTGGTAACATTTTGAAATCTAAGATATTGAGCTGCCTTCTCCGCTTCCAGTAGTGTCACCGCTGTCGTTAATTCTTTGTTAATCAAGGTTAAATTTTTATTCATCTCTTCGACCTTCTTTTCCTCATCATCCATTCTTCGTTCTACTTCCAACAACTTCTGTTCATTTTTTGTGATTTGCTGTTGGAAGGCTTCAAATCTTCCATCCATTGCCTGAATCTTCTCTTTTATTTCTCCTGTATCACTTCTTACCGCTTCCAGCTCCTTTTTAATTTCCTCATTGCCTGAAGATCTTTAAGTGGGTCAGAATGCTCCCTTTGAAGCATATCGTCTAATGATTTCTGACTCATAGGGCTGGGATTTTTCTTGCCCCCACCAATATTAGATAAATTTGGGTTGCTTGCCATTTTTAATAACCTTTCCCACAACTTGCTATTCCTCCAAAATATCCACTTTCCACTTCTCTCTCTTCATCCTTCCACTTTTTATCTCTTTTACAAATCTATCAATATGTTTCAAATTCTAATATCTTTCTTCTAATTATAATTTTTAGTCCAATATATCCTTCGACCTCTCTTTAGTTTCTTTCTTCTTTCTTCTCACTCCATTCCGTTTTTTAGGTCCATATAATCGCCCCCACTATCTCCTTGGCAGGCTCCTTCCAGAATTGCAAGCCACTATCCCAGGCCAGTTCCTCCTGTCATTCAATCACTGTTCCTTCCCCAAAGAAAAACCAGCTTTCCGTCAACCAGTCCGCTCCAGAGTCAAATCAAAGCCAAAAGTCAAAGATCTCAAGCAAGTCCTCGGCGTCAGTTCAAGTTAATTACTGCCCCTTTAAAGTAACTCAAAGTCTCTAATCAGTGTTTCCTGGCTCCCTTCCGACCTCTCTTCTTGCCACTTTCACTCGCCTCCTCCTCACTGCTATTCCGGCACTCCTTTTGCCAGGCTTTTGCTTTCAGCTACCCCTTTAAATGTGTCTACTCACAAAAGCTTTGGGAAAGTTAATCCAGTCAAGTCCGATGCACCGTCGTTCCGCTATTTCCTCGCTAGCTCTGTCCAGCTGTCAAGTCATTCGGCGGCCATTGCTGGTCGCCTTCTTCCTGGTCCGCTTGGTTCTGAGTTTCACCCACTTCCCGTCGTCAGTCGCCAACACCGACAGAACAGCAGATCGCTCACACCTTCCACCGTCCCTACGAGGCTTCTCTCGGCTCGAAAGAGCCCCATGGACCTGGGACAAGTGGTTGGCGATGCCGGAGAGACTGTTCGCACCGCCGCTCACTCTAACAGCTGGCTCCACCCCCCCGATGCTTCCACTTCCAAGTTGGTCACAACCACATCGATCATAGTGGCTGGATTCGGGTAGAAATAGGCACAGCGGTTCATGTGGGAATGCACTTGGTTGAGGAAGAAGATCAGCTTCTCTGGGTCTCCATCAAAAGTTGCTCTAAGGGGTGGCACCATCAGCGGTTGCTGCACTCCCAGTGAGCCTGCATTCCCAGTGGTTGCTGGCCTCCCAACTGTGAATGTTGCACCCCCAACAGTTGCTGACCTCCCCATGGTGGCTGTGGTATCCCCAGTTGCTGAGGGCCCCCAGTAGTTGGAATATGTTCAGGGGCTGTGGCCACCCCCACTGCTGTTGCTGCACTGCCGGTGGCTGCTGTCCCCCTGGCAGCTGTGGCATCCCCAATTGCTGTAGGACCCCCAATGGTCTCAGTGGCTGCTGAAGTGGCACCCCCAGTTGCTGCAGGCTTCCCAGTGGCTGCTGCACATTTGGGGGCTGTTGCCACTCCCACTGCTGCTGACCTATGGGCGGTTGTGGCATCCCCGGTTGTTGTAGGCCCCCCCTGCGGTCCCAGCAGTGGTTGTTGTTGTATCCCCAGTGGTTGCGGGCCCCTCAGCGGTTGCTGCATGTTCAGAGGTGGCGGCCAGCCCCACTGCTGCTGCGCTCCCAACGGTTGCGGACCCCCTGGTGGCTGTATCATCCCCGGTTGCGGCAAGGCCCCCAGCTGCTGTTGCACATTCGGGGGCTGCGGCCACCCCCAATGCTGTTGCTGCACTGCCAGCAGCTGTTGGCCTCCCTGCTGTGGAGACTGTGGCATCCCCCATTGCTGTAGAGGCCTTGGGCTGGGTGGCCAGTAGGCGCGTCGGTCTGGGCTTTGGCTGTCCTGGTGGCGGCTCAGGCTCTTGTGTTGTTGGCGGCGATCTGGGCTTCTGGAGGGGCGACAGCGATCCGGGCTGCCATGTCTGGAGCGGTGACTGGGGCTGTCCCTCTCTGCCGGGCTGGAGGCTAATGTAGGTGGTTTTGCAGACGGGGAAACCACTTGCCCAGCGCAGGTGGGACTGGGGCTTCCCCTCAGCATGAGTTGGTGACTGCCCCGTCGATCATCATGATCGCTTGCGTATGGAGAATGGGAGGGTTGTTCCCCACTTCTCATCTCTAGCCCCTTGAATGTCTCCACCAACTTCTCCACTGATTGACTATGGACTACAGACAGGTACTTCCACTCACCAGAGTCCTCAGCGGTAGTCGATTTTGCGGCTCTCCATCGGTCCGGGGAACGCGACTTGCGAGAAGCCCCTCTTTGCAGCTCGACCTCATCTGCCTTTGAAGCACCTGATTGTGGCAAAGCCATCTCGAGGTGTCTGGAGTCTCCACTGGGTAGGGTCCAGTCCGACGACCAGATCAGTTGTCCTCACGGCTTGGGTCTTGCCCCCATCTGGGAGACCTGAAAAGATTCCTTCTCCGCCAGCACGCTGGCCTGCGCTCCCTCCTCTGAGGTGGCAGCCACGGCTGGTCTCAGGCGCCCCTTCCTTTTCCATGTTGAGATCTTCCCCGAATCTTTGTCGGTCTATCCCTCGACTCTAGGGACAGCAACTGGAGCTTGGGACCCCAGGATGGATAGGTAAAAATTGTAGGTTTTGGGTTAGTCATGGTTCCGACAGATGAAACCCTTCAAAAGAACTTTGAGGCATTGTTTTCCTTAAAGAATCTTTTATACGGGAAATAAAGTATCGGCACTACATAGTTGAACCCAAAAACTAAATTCCCCTCCCCTGGATACAAAGTAACAACGTACAATTCCCACCCCCAATAAACAGTCATAAATCACATTCCCCAATTAGCTTGAAGCGTGGGCTTTCTCCCCAGCTCTCCAGCCCGCCAAACTTTTATCAGCTCTGGACCCAGTTTGTTCTTGGATTCCCACGGCTGAGTTATTATTATTATTATGGCTAACTGAACTCTCATCCCAATCCCCCCTCCCAGCACCAACTGATTCTAAAAGCATAGAGAAAATGGCTGCATTTTCATCTGTTGTCAAAGCAAGAAAATCCTATGTTAGCAGCGTTGACAGCCAAATCCAGTATAAACATCTGGCTAACTGCAATAATAAATACAACATCTTTCTATGTGTAAAGTTGCTCATGCATGAAACAAATTGGAAGTGGAATTGTGGCATTTTAATTTCTCCAATATTCTCTTTCAAAGACATTTAATAGCCCTTATAACTAAAATTCAATTGATGTTACCTAATGTCATGTTTTAGCCACAACAGAATCAGGCATTATATAAATATTAGCTACTTGTGCAGAATTTTGTATTGAATATTCCATAGGCATAGTTATTGTACTTACTTATTTGGTTTTGTTTCCTGCAGATAGGAATACAAAAATCCTCTGATGGAGCATTTGACAAAATATATGTTTGGAGGCCCCAAAGAGTGTATCTATATCTACAGTATATATAAAGTGTTGTGTAGTTTCTGTGACTATATTTGCAAAGTTCATCATTACTGTCTCAACTTTCATGGCATATTATAAAACATCCTGTGGTCATTCATCATCAAACCTAGAGTAACTTGATAGGGAAATGGGCAACATAAAATTAATAAAAATAAAACCTCCAGTATAACCTATTTAAAAAAAAAAATACTGAAAAAATGTTCTTGAATATAAACAGATTAATAGAAAAAATAAATAGGCAGATAATAGAAAGATTAACTAGCAGCTCACATATTTTGAGCAACCCTCTTTACCAAGTTTACTACTGGAGTAAACAGGTGTTCTCCAGTGTCTGATTAATAATTGTATTTTAATTCTTATTTGCTTCATATTTTAAATGCCATTTTAATATTATAAGTTTGACCGTCACTTGTAACTTTTTAATAGATTGAAAAGATATGGAGAGATGCACTTCTTGCTGACTCAGAAATTTCCCATGTGTCCTATTTGTCAAGAGGCAACTGGATTTTCTTTGTTTTTCCTTGAAGATGTTTCGCTTCTCATTCAAGAAGCTTCTTGGATGAGAAGCAAAACATCTTCAAGAAAAACAAGGAAAGTCCAGTTGCCTCTTGAAAAAACACTTTTGGGACAACCATGACCTGGATGATTGAGAATTTCCATAGGCATTTTTCCTATTTGCAAAAACCACTTTCAGCTGAATGGTGCCTTCTGTGGCAACATGTTACCAGTGTTGAAAGGGAAGGAATAGGGCATTATCTTGGAGGAGCCTTCTGTATAAATTTGCAGATCAATCTTCCAACTGTTGCAATTGCAGATGAGGGCTGTGAAATATATCAAAGCAATACATGTGGCATTTTTATTTCTCTTGTAGAAATGAGGGTGCCAAGTTGGTTTAAGAAGCAACTGTGAGGATTTACTTTTTCAAACCTTCATCAAGGATTCATCAAACCTTAAAGTGAAACATCCATTATTTCAAATCATGCATTTTTCTTATATTCTTATATTTACTTTAACTGGTCTGCTAAAACCCTTTTAATACCATTTCATTTTTAAAAGATAAGACATGAAGTGATGCAAAGTTAAACGGAAACAACTAAATCCAGAGAAATATCTATTGACAAAACCATAACAAAGGAGCAGTTTGTATTTGCAACACCCCCAGCCCCCCACACTTTCAGATAATATTTAAGTCATTTCCTGAAGAAAGAGGAAAAGAGGTTCCCGGTGCACAAAAGAATTTTGAACATCCTGCTGCTTTCATTAAAAGGTTGGAGAGTTTCACCTCTGTGGCCTAAAGCTCTTCAAAGATCAGCATTTGATAGTAATCCTAAAATCTTGGAGTGTACTTACAAAGTACTCTGAACAGTCTTTTTTGCTTCTTTGAATGCATAGCAGAAGTAGAATAATATAAATTACAGACAGTGCTTTAATTCTAGCAGAGCAGTTTTTCCATCAAGGGCTGAAACTGTCCCCAGTGGAAACAAATGCTCTTCGTATTTCCATCAGGAAATTACCACTACAGATTCTTGTCTTGTAGGGAAAGATTCTCTCTTTCATTATATTTTTTCAGCAGCATCTAACAAGCATGAGGAATTGGGCATGGACTATGTTTTATTGTCCTTTATCTTTCTCCTTATCTTATAATCATTGTTTTCTTTTCTGTTGTGCTTTGATTACATTTCCTCACTTTTGGCTGCTACTTCTCAAGTCTGTGAGGACCTATAAGTTCAAAGAGTGTCTTTTCAAATCTGTTTTAGTTTTGG
Source organism: Azemiops feae (assembly GCA_023970755.1). Classification (NCBI taxonomy): domain Eukaryota; kingdom Metazoa; phylum Chordata; class Lepidosauria; order Squamata; family Viperidae; genus Azemiops; species Azemiops feae. The sequence goes on along the minus strand of JALGBA010001257.1, from coordinate 314,569 downwards.
AAAAATGATACTAGCCAAATTGACTTTAGGCCAATCACCTGTTTTTAAACTGCATCCACCTCACAGGCTTGTGTGTAAATATTTGTTAATTTTTCCCTTGGGAAGAACTTAGATCAATATTCACTTTAGCTGAGAATCAACATGCATGAAAAGTCTTCAAAAGTTTACATTGTGGCCCCAAAGTTGTGCTGGTCTGTGGATATGGCATACCACAGCTCAATCCAAAGCAGACAATTAGTTAATGTCCCCCTAGAAGCAAATAAACTAGGTCCCCCCCCCATAATCTCCTTTCATATTGTTGAAAGAAAAATCTTCATTAGGGTCCAGTCCAAGCTGGAAATAATCAAAATGGAGACTGCTTTAGAAAGAAGGTTGTAGTTTATTGAAGAGGAGAGCCAGACAGAAAGATGGCTCTGGGAAAACTGACCACATGTAGCAGGGAGTGGTGGGTTTTTATACCTTCTGGGACTCTTGAGGTTGTTTCCTGTTCCTGTTTGAGGCTTTGTATTTCCTGTATCATGTACTTTGACCTGAGTCTGAGTGTATCCTTTTGGTATTGGTAGGTTAATCCTATTATGTTTCCTGTCCTTAGAATTTGGGGGGGGGGGTATGTAGATTTTAAGGGTCTTTGTCTTCCTAGTTTCTTCAGTTTCTAGCTGGAAGGCTCCAACCTTTCTGAAAGGATTATTGAATTTGCATTTCTAAAAGCTGGGGCTGATTTGTGGGGGCTGGTTTCTGTCTTTTTTTTTAAAGATCTTCTCCATTATTCCTTTGGGGAAATATATTTTGCCTTTTTAATATTTCCCAAAATATTTCTTTCTTTGGATTCTTCCCACAATATCTTAAACCAGAGGTCTCCAACCTTTCCGGGCTCGAGGACCGGAGGGAAGGAGAGCAGCTTCAAAATTGGTGCGCACGCACATGCGCACGGGACCACGCACACTGGTGCGGCACTAGCAACACCATTCATGCATGCAGCATGCACTGGCGCTGTGCGCATGCGCGAATGGCCACGCACTCCCCTTGGCAGCTAGCGGCCCATTCATGCATGCACAAATGGGCCACGCAAACTGCCCAGGCTTGTGACACAAACGGGCTGCAGACACCTGCCCCACCAGGCAGCCATTTCCGCAGCCCACTGGCCAAGAGCCCACGGCCCAATCCCGGGCCGCAAACCATAGGTTGGGGTCTTAAACAACATATTAGGTAAAATACTAAAGCATGTTGGTTTAGGTCTTTCCTTTCTCACTTGATACTTTTCTAGGAACAGATTCCAGATAAGATTAAAAAAAAAAGTTGGCATGCTGACAGAAACACCCCAGACATTCTTAGCTTCTGAGATCAGGTGTTTTTGGGGTAGGATGGCTATAGGTTCATCTTCAACATTCTTTAAGTATTTCTTCCTTTGAATTATGAAAAATATCTATGATTTGAATCTGACTGATATGGCTATTTTTCATTGGCATTTCTTCCCATTAATGTTTGGTAGTGTTGATTAGGTTAACTTTTAGGAATATTGTTATTTTAATCTTCTTAGAAGGAGATCTGCTTTTTTTCCATCACCAAAAGGAAGATTTCTGGCTTGCAATCAATTGTTGCTTCATAATTAATCATGACTCCCCCTCTTTACCCAGGGTTCTCAGATAAAATATGGCTCTTACCAAATGTTTTAAAAATCTGTTCATTTTTAAATTCATTAATTTAGGGTGTATTAATGAAACTAGTATTGCATGTGCAATATTTCTATTAGAATAATACTTTTACTTAACTTGTGATTAACGGCTAAAGTTTCTCAGAATTGCAGGTTTTTAAAGTGGTTAGTAAAACTAATGTAATTTAACAGATAGGAAACTAAGATTGTGAAGGTGTGCTTTTTTTTTTTTAGAAAAGGAAGAAAATAGATAAACTTTTAGCTGGAGGTTCTTGATTGCGTGCAATTAAGGAGAGGATAAGAATAAGGTACATCATTGCAAGCAACTTTTTAGGGGGAGAAAAATGAAATGCTGGCAAAGGTTACGTATATAAGAAGAGATGCAAAAAGGAAATGAGGGTAGTTAGCAGCATGGTCCAGAGATTTATTTTGAATTTGGTACATAACAAGGGTTTTTAAAAGTACAGCTTACAACAGTTCGTTTAGTGATCATTCAAAGTTAGAATGGCACTGAAAAAAGTGACCTATGATTGTTTTACTCAGTTACAACTGAGAAACAATAATCATGTGATCAAAATTCAGATGCTTGGCAACTGACTCGTATTTATGACCATGTATATAAATTTTTTAATTTTTTTATAAGTCATATAAACAACAGCACTTTTTCCCCCTTTGACAGAAGAGATGATCTTGTGCTATGATGCTGTATTACTTTATTGGTTATACTTCAAAAATCATACCTCCACAATTACTGATTTGAACAGTTTTTGTTTTCTTGTTTTATCTGCTTCTAGCTATAATCTCTATAAATCTGGATTAATGGAAACTTATTACTGACTGCAGAAAAACTTTGGACTCTTGAGAGCATGTAACAGTATCTAAATTATTGCTTTGCTTGCACTGTTCTGATGTCTTCATTTCTTTAATCCTGCTATCTTCACTTCTTTAATCCTGAAAAAAGTAAGACCAAGATGACACAATTAAAACCTGATTCTTATTTATGAGAAACCTCACTGTGATAATTGGGATTGCTAGTTCTCTTTTTTTAAATAAAAATCATAAGCCATGGTTCAAAGTGGCATGAGATACAAGGTGTCTGATCATACTGTTTATGAAGTAACAAAGCCTTGGAAACAGATAACAGTTTTATACAACTTCAAAGATAGAATTGTGTCATGGAAGGGGAGTTATTTTCCTCTGAAGCATGAAGTGAAGCCTCTTTTTATTCATAAAAAGTATTTGAACTAAATGACAGATAGTACTATTTTATAGCATTTCTTTTCATTGAATTTGGCATCATTCAAACAACAATAATAAAGAATGTCTGGAAATCAATTGAGTTGATAAAAAGAAATGTTGAATGTTACATAAGTAATAGGTGTGGTTTTTTTTTGCTGATATGGAGTCCAGAAAAGAGTGCTAACTACAGGTAGTCTTCACTTAATAGCTGGTCTCTGAGGGACCATTCAAAATTATAACAGATCTCCCCAGAGTGTCAAGGTTGAATTGCTAAGATGCCTGCTAACATCTATTGCTACTCAACTTGCCATAGAAACAGGGGGGAGGGGTAGGAAGCGTGGGAAGGAAGCGGAAGTCTAAGAAGCCATCCACAGAGCTTGAGAGCCTACAAGAATGCCAAGTCACTATCGCAGGTGTCTGACAGAGAAGTGGACCATTCTTATAACAAACCAAAGATATATGATTGAGCAATGTGAACACTTGGTGGGTGGGGGTTATGAAAAGCTATTCTTAACTAGGTGGATTTTCACGCAGGAAAATCAGAGCTGGGTTTATTTCTTTAGTTCTGAGATGTGTACTCAATAAAGTTTTATCTTTTATGGTATTCCAAAGCCTTGAAGATTTCTTGATTTTGAGTTTGGTAGTCAGACAGCTGACATTAAACCAGCTCTCTCTGTTGTGAATGCAGCCTACTCAGAGGCTTCCGAGAATACTGTAGCATAGTGATGTTGGGGACTGAGAAGAAGATTGATGCCACCACAAAGTCTGGGCAAATCCCTTCCCGGGAGGCCCTGGCAAACTCTGTGTCACAGCCAGTGGTAATGTGGTCCAAAGTGAGAATGGATAAAGCTGAGCAACCACTGGTGCGAAAAGAGGGAGCCGTGGCAGGATCCCTCTACACTGGCTCTAAAATCCAATGGATGGGCAGTGTGAGGAAAGCAGCCTCATCTCCCGGGGGTTGCAGTAACCCGAGAGAGCAAGTGGAAGGCCAAGAGAGCTGCAGATTGGGAAGACTTGGCAGAGTGGAGATTTCTGATCACTTCCCGTAGCCCTTCGGTGGAGCAGCTGCAAGAGAAATTTGTTGAGATGGAGATGCGAGGACTGGAGCTGTTAAAGTCCCCAGGCTGGGGAGCAACGCTTGGAACAGGTCAAGTATGGCGGCTTCATCCCTGTCTCTGCCCCACCCAATGATGCAAGGTCAGGTGGGTCAAGGAGGGCAAGAGACTGGGGCACAGCTGGAACCCAGCCGGTGGTACCGGACAGACCCAACCAGCCCTAGTGGTGGCAGAAGCTCCAGCCTGTGCCAGCCCATAAGTGGGAGGGTGCCGCCTGGTTATTTGCTGGTCCGTGGTGACCGTGAACCACCATTGTTGAAAGCCATGTTTGATGGAGAGCCGGAGAAGCTTGCCTATTTCCTGAACCAGGTGTGGATTTACCTGGAGTGGCACGGAGCAGTGTTCCCGGAAGAAGGGGCCTGTGTGAACTCCATCGCTGCAAATCTGGAAGGAGAAGCTGCTGAGTGGATGTTGATGCTCCATGACAAGGAGGCTCGAGTTGGGGAAGGTTAACGCCTTCCTAGAAGGGCTCCAAGGTCAGATTCGGGGATCCCACTCAAGCTTGCCGGGAAAAATCTGATATCTACTCCATAAGGCAGAGGAACCGTCCGTGGTTGAGTACATTCAGGAATTTCGCAGCCTGACCGGAAGCTGAGAGGGTGGCCATAATGCCTACTGGTCTACCAATTTTGAGATGGACCAAACAGAGAGGTGTACCAGAACTACCTATCTCGGGGGATCCCTGACGATCACCAAGCATAGTACCAACTGGCTACCACAGTGGAGCTGGATCTGATGGAGTATTGGCGACATGCTGCGCTTGAGAGCCATCCTCGCCTAAGCCAAGAAAAGCACCCACTGACACATAGAGGGGGAGGGGCCCCTCCCCCGGTCACTAAGAGAGGGTCCGCATTGCCCTGCAGGAGCTTGCTTCTGATGTAGGAAGGAAGGCCACCGAGCGGCCAATTGCCTGGCCCCACAACCTGCGTTGAGCCCAGGACCCTGAGCCAACCTAAGCCTAAGAAGACTCCAAAGAAGGTGAAGGAGAAAACGCGAGCAGCGCAGCAAATCATAGAGGTCTCCCCCCATCGAGTGAGGGGAGGGAACTCTGACCTCTGGCAAGCCTGGACCAGTCTTCTACAAAATGACAGTAATGTGGAAGACGACCCGATGGTAAGTGGCACCATCACCCCATTGACTGCTCAGGTGGAGGTGGTAGTGCCCCAGGCAGGAGCAAGAGATTTTTTCACCGCCTCATTAGACTTGGGGTGCACTCACTGCTTAGTCAGCCTGAGAACAGTGGACTTATTGGGACTAAGGCTTAAGAGACTGAAGCAACCCATGAAATTTGAGCAAGTAGATGGCTTACTTACGGGGTGTGTATGTGTGCCTGCAGCCTGCCTGCCTGAGCTAGTGAGCTTAAGGGCAAGGAGCCACAAAGAGACTATCCGTTTTATTGTAGCACCAAAGATGGCAGAGACAATAATACTGGGGTTGTTGTGGCTAAAAAAGTGGAACCTGTCAATTGACTGGGGGAGCAACAAGTGGCAACTGAGGAGCAAAGCCAAGAACAGGCGGAGGATGGAAAAACTGCCAAAAGCTAGGCGAGCGCAATTGGCTGTGAAAGTGAAAGCGGAGACAATTAACCCACTAGCAGAGAGCAGCCCAGCAGAGCCAAGCATCCCAAAAGAGTATCGAGACTTGGCGGAAGCATTTAGCGAGGGGGAATCAGATGCGCTCCCTCCTCACCGCCCCACAGACTGTGCAATTGAGTTGCTGCTGGGGCAAAACTCCCCAAGCCAAAAATGTACCCCATGACCCTGGGGGAGATGGAGGAGCTCCAAACCTTTGTGGATAAGAACTTAGCTAGGGGTTTCATCCAGCCTGCTAAATCCAAACTGGCAGCACCAGTGCTCTTTAAGGAGAAAAAGGATGGATCATTGAGATTGTGCGTGGATTTCATGGGGATTAACAGGGTTTGCATAGAAAATATGTACCCCCTCCCCCTCATGAAAGAATGCTGGAGCACCTGTCCAAGGGGAAGGTGTTCACCAAGCTGGACCTGAGAGAAGCACACTGTTATGTGAAGACCAAAGAGGGGGATGAGTGGAAGACAGATTTTAATTGTCCCTTGGGGTGTTACCAATTCCAAGTGATGCCTTTTGAACTACAAGGAGCAGCTGTGTTCATGCAGCTAATTAACGAGGTGCTGCATGATCGCCTGTACAAAGGGCTGCTAATTTATCTGGAGTGCTGGTTTATCTGATTTACCTGGAAAGATCCCTTTCGACCACAAGAATCTAAAGGCCCTGAAGAACTCAAGAAAACTATCCCCCAAGCAGATCCGATGGGCTCAATATTTCAATCAATTTAACATCACCCTTCGGTACCTGCCGGGGGGAAAAAACCTCCTGGCAGATGTGCTATCTTGCCTGCCTCAGTACAAGAGCTGCAGGGAAGAAATAGTTAACTCGATCATCCTCTCTGGGCAGCTGACAGCACAAGACTCCACGAGGCCAAGCTTACCGGCTCTCCCTCAGCCAGCTGATAGTGAGATCACCCAAAAGTTGAGGGAAACCCTAGAGGAGGATGAATAGTTTAAGGAACACAAAGAGGAGATGACAATGAGAGTAGGTCTGGTCTGGAAGGGTTCCAAGCTGTATGTGCCGCTCAACTTAAGAGTTCAGATCTTGCAAAGGTGTCATGACGTAAAGCCCACGGGCCATTTTGGTTTTCTGAAAACCCTCCACCTAGCAAGGAAGCAATTTTGGTGGCCTAAGATGAACAAAGAGAGCTATGTTGCTGGGTGCCCGACCTGCGCTTCCATGGAAAGATTGCCAGGGAAGCCTCCTGGACTGTTGCAGCCAGTTGCTAACCCCAGCAGCCTGTGAGAGAAGATAGCCATGGACTTCATTGTGGAAGTACCTGAGAGTTCCGGGAATACAGTAATTTGGACTGTGATTGACCTGTTTTTGAAGCAAGCACATTTTGTGGCATGCAGGAAACTTCCATCAGCCCGAACTTTGGCCAAATTGTTTGTGCAGCATATATATATATATACTGCATGGAGTTCCAAGGCATATCATTTCTGACCAGGGGATGCAGTTTACCTTACTGCAAAGTTTTGGTGAGAGTTGATCAAACTAATAGGTTCCTCACAGGGCCGTTCTGGGTTCCATCCGAGTACTAATGGATTGGCCAAAAGAGCTAACTCTATGGTAGAGCAATACTTGCATTGTTATGTGAACTACCAACAGACCAATTGGACAGAACTTCTGCCTTTTACTGAAGTAGCATACAATAATTCTTTACATAGTAGCACTGAGTTCACCCCATTCAAAATAGCTACAGGAGCGGATTTTGTGCTGATGCCAGAACTGCCGAGGGAATCTCCCTCCTCGTTGTTCTTAGCTGATTGGATGGATGACCTGAAAACTACATGGAAGGAGATGCAGAAGGCATTGGATAAAGCTAGGGAATCGTATAAGAGGCAAGTTGACTGGAAGAGGGCTCCTCAAGAGATTTATAGGATTGGGATCAGGTGTACCTGACTACTAAGTATCTCAAGCTGAGGCAGCCTTGTAGAAAACTGAGTCCTAAGTACATAGGACTTTTCTCAGTTGTGAAAGTCATTAATCCTGTAACTGTTGAACTACGGTTGCCAAAAGAATTGAAGCAAGGCCACCCAGTGTTCCATGGCAGTTTGTTGAAACAGTTTAGAAGATCTAGCTTAAGACCAGGTGGAGAGGAACCTCTTTTTCCTATATTAGTGGATGGTGAGAAGCATTATGAGATTAAGAAAATACTAGATTCAAGGATTTTTAGGGGGAAGTTACAGTACTTAGTCCAGTGGAGAGGTTACCCCTTAGCTGATGCTGAATGGGTAAAAGTACATAATGTTAGGGCTGACAGATTAATAAGAACATTTCATGATAAATACCCTCAATGTCCAAGGGAATGATGTTTGAATGTTTGGTTAATTGTGCTTACTGTTTTCCTATGTCTACACTTCTTTCAGGGGGCCAGCATGTCAAAGTTGAATTACTAATATGTCTGCTAACATCTATCGCTACTCAACTTGCCATAGAAACGGGGGATGGGTAGGAAGTGTGGGAAGGAAGCAAGAGTCTAAGAAGCTAGCCACAGACCATAGTAAGTAGTAAAAAGCTACTTATGACCCGGTTCCAGAGGTCTGTCATCTGCAACACCAGCACTACCTTGAGCACTCATGTGATTGTGGTTTGGACACTTGGCAAGCAGCTCACATTTACAGCTTTTTGCAGAATGCTGCAGTCGTGTGGCCATAATTTTCAGTTTTTTTGCTGATTAGTGGCATTTACTTCCAGTTTCCAGCAAAAAACACCCATTGAAGAAATTGAATTCCTTTAACAAACAACAGTAAGTGTTTGCTAACTGACCACCATTAAATAATTGTAAAATTGAATGTGGTCACATTCCACTTAATGACTGCCACAATTTATAACTGTAATTCTGGGCTCAATTATGGTTGTAAATCAAGGATTACCTGTTCTCATAAAATCACTATATATATTTTTTGCATGTTGACTAAGAAATAAAAAAGATAATATGTGTGTGTGTGCACACATACAATTTAACATACAATTTATTTTCAGATGTATAACAAAAACATCTTGATGCTGCTATGGTCCTTAAAAATGTTATTCTCTAATAGGGAGAAACAAACTCACATAGCTACTCTTCTGGAAATTGCATTATTATAGTAAAGATTACTTACCAGTTCTTCTTGCTTGGTCTTATCAGCTGGCCATGATTCAAGAGGTGTATCTGGGATAAGGGGAGGTAGTGGGTATATGGGCTGATTGGCATTCCCTGATTGCTGAGGGTTCATTGATTGATTTGGATTTACTGGTGGCTGGGGTTTCATTAGATGCTCGCCTGTTTGTGGTTGAAGTGGATACTGTACAGACTGATAGTGTGGAATTAATGTATTATGCCCATTTAGTGGAACAAATGGATTAAGACCTGGTTGCTGCAAATGTGGGTTCTGAGGGGGCTGTAATGGCTGCATTTGATGGAGAGCTGGGTGTATTGCATGGACCCCATGAAAGTGAGTTGGGTGCATCATTGGTCCTGCATTATGGTGCATCCATCCTCCCATGGGCTCATAGCCATAACGTGGATACTGAAATGAGAGAAAAATTTAAGGTTACTCATGCACATAGAATATCAATTACTACAAATCAGACAGCTTGGTATTTTTCACAAAATAATATTATTATACAAATATTTCTATAAATTGTATTCCTGCAGCATCAAGAAAGTTAACGATTTATTCTGCTATTTGAAGTATAGTGGCTGTAACAGGTATTATTATTCAATATGAGTTGATCACATGTAACTTAACTATATCTACTAATTTCTCCTACAGCACAACTGCTGTATATTGCTTGACTACAGGTAGTCCTTGACTTACAACAGTTCATTTAGTTCAAAGTTACAACAGCACTGAAAAAAGTGTCTTATGACCATTTTTCACACTTATGACTATTGTAGCATCCCCATGGTCATGTGATTTACATTCAGATGCTTGACAACTGACTCACATTTATGACGATGGGCAGTGTCCCAGGGTCATGTGATCCCCTTTTGTGACCATCTGACAAGCAAAGTCAATGGGGAAGCCAGATTCATATAACAACTGTGTTACTTATTTAACAAATGCAAGTGATTCACTTAACAAGTGTGGAAAGAAAAGTCTTAAAATGGAGCAAAACTCACTTAACAACATAATTTTGGGCTCAGTTGTGGTTGTAAGTTGAGGACTACCTATATTTTCTGTTTCTGGACTATGAGTATTAGGTTGATTGCATCAGGAATACACATATGTGGACAAGGAACATGTGAAAATTAACTCCACAGATTGAAATACTGTACCATTTTGACTGAAGCTCTGATTATGCATAAGAAAACTTGAGTGCCCAAAACTAATCCTAGTAGAATCAGTTGGGCCATTCATTTTTTACTGTGTTGAAGACCATTTCTTATTTTTATCAGGGGAAAAGGGTCAAGTTGGCCTTAGAACAACAACATATCAATTTTGTCAGTACTTACCTAATCTGCAGGGAAACAGTTGGCACTATTTTACAGTTACATTTCTGGCATATAAAAAGAATTTTGTTTGAACATTTTAAAGAAATTGTTTTAGACCTTTATGATAGAGATTATAAGAAATCCTTTTTACATGCAATGAATCAAAAATATATAAATATTTGGAATTCATGGTCTCTGGAATCACCTGAATTTTAGGACATATTAAACAAACAGAACAATGTGGAATTACGCATATCTGAGATAAACTGTATATCCCATTTCTGTCTCCATTGTTGTCACTGTTACGAATTTATCAACAATTTCTCATAAGAGGCAAGATATCTGACATACCTGATGTCCAATTATGCCCTGATACCATTTCAAAGGTGTCATCACCTTAGAAGATACAAAAGCAAGCATAATTTATGAAATCTGACAAGCAGTATAGATAGTTTACTTTGGGTCTGGCTTTCATACATCACACTCAACCAGTGTCATTTAGTAACTAAAGTTTTGGATAAAGACGGATAATCTAGGTTTAAGGCATTCTTTTGGTATAGAAACTCACTGGCTGACCACTACTTCTTCTCATTCTGAGTTAACTCACAGAGTTGTTACTATAGGAAAATATTAGAAAAAGGAATGCTATGTGCACCATCTGGAAGTAAGGCTAGATATAAATATAATTTATAATTTATAAATAATTTACAATGATATTTTATGACTTTGGCTTAATGGTCTGTGAACCCAGACTGTATAAAATGTGCAATTGTTTTTAGGGAAACAAGTTTTTATTAAGATGCATTCTTAATGCATTCCAAGTATTCTTTACAAATATTTCATGCTACCTTTCTATGTCTTTAATAATTAATATTACATGCTACAGAATTAGAGCATACAGCATGTTGCTAGTATTTTATATCTACTAGTAAATTATGTTTCATTATTTTTCCTTTTCAAATAGATAGCGGACTGCTTTTAATTAAAAGCCTATATTGTACATGCCTAAGCATTGGTTAATTATTTTCCTCTTGTATAAAAACAACTAAAAAGCCACTGTTGCATTGCTTGAACAAAGTCTTTCTTCATCGCATTGTATTTCCAGTTACAATAGCCTATAGATAAAGTGAGACATTGTGGAAATGCTGGTAATGGAAGGAATGTTAGATATAAACAGCTAAGAGATATGAGGGGAATGCATTGGTAGATTATTCATAAACAGCATTTATTCCAGGTGGCTAAAATCTTAGGGGGTTGGAGGACTATTCAAAATGTTATTAGATACCCTACCTTAATGAAGTCACTGAAAAATGAAGATTGGAAATCTTCTTAGTTTCCAAGTTTCTTTATTTACCCCTAATACTAACATAACAGTCACCTTACTGAAGTATTGATATCTGTAAATCTTCCTTTGATATTGCTCAGCTGATAGGTGTATGCAAATTAAATTCAGAATAAAACAAGACAGTTGGAATGTTTTTCAGAATGTTTGAAGTGGGATGCTGAGTGAATCAAACTCAAAATTCAGTGGTGGGATTCAGCTGGTTCGCACTGGTTCAGTAGAACCGGTAGCTAATTTTTTGTTGACTTCGGTGAACCGGCTGATACCCTAGCTCTTTTTCACAAGGTCCAGAACGGACCACCGGAAGTGTGTGGATGCCACTTCCGGAAGTCCGTTCTGAGGCGGGGAGGCCTCCCAGGCCCAGAAAGGCCCACCGGAAGTGCATGGACACCACTTCCGAATGTCGGTTCTGAGCCGGGGAGGCCTCCTAGGCCCAGAATGGTCCACTGGAATTACATGGGCGCCACTTCCAGAAGTCTGTTCTGAGCCAGGGAGATGTCCCAGGCCTAGAACGGCCCACCAGAAGTGCATGGACGCCACTTTCAATGGGCTGTTCTGGGCCTGGGAAGCCTCCCCGGCTCAGAACCGACTTCAGGAAGAGGCGGCCATGCAGAGAACTGGTTGTTCAGGTATTTGAATCCCACCACTGCTTCAATTCCATATTCCACTGGAACTAATTGGGAACATTTTGGGGTATTCTGCCATGGGAACAATGGGAAATTCAAACAAATCTTTTTTTTTTATACTAACTTTCCCCCCTCCTCCAAAAAAGAAGGAAAATAATTACATGCTACCTGTTGCCTGACCTATTAAAAAACGTGGCCTGTTTTCTATCTCTGAAAATCTACTTTCCTAATCTCTGCAGCTAACTTCAGTGAGTGGAAACAGCATTTCCAAATGTGCCATCTACAAACCCCTATGGCTTCAAACACTTTTTAAAAAAGCAGATTAATACGGTATGTCAGTCACAAGACATACGCAAATTAACATTTTGGATTTCAGTGCTCCAATGTTTTATTTGAAACGAGACAAAACTACGAAATGTACTGTGTTTTGTTTCAGGAGCATGGAATGCTCTGAAAGACTGTTTTAATTTTTAGGATTCTTTAAACACGGAGTGTTTAGCACACCCTTCATGAAACTGCCCTTGTTTCCCAGCATAAATAGTTAAAAATTCAGTATATCTTGTACTTGATCATTTATCTGAAGGTAAGATTGTATAAATTCACTGTATTCTTCCTTGCTAAAAGTTACCAAGTCAGTTGAAGAGAAACATTAGACTTAGCTTTGAGTAATCCTGTGCTCTCCAATCCTTTACTGTACATGTATGAATACAAACAAAACACAAAATTTAAATTTTTTACCTCATAACTGAAATTGATATAACCAGGATGTTGTGGTAGCTGAAAAAAATGACATATTTACACTGTAAGAAAGAACCTATTTAATTTTTTAAGATATCCAATAGTAAGCATATCTGGAACTTTAGTGGAATGAGTAAATTGAGATAGCTGCATTATTATGAAATAATTAGCCAAATCCTGTACTGCTTTAAATGTATGTAGGATACTTTAAACTAGACACCCAAGAAAGGTGTAGTTACTATCTGACATTATAAATTGTAAAAGAAAAATAATGTTCAATTATAGTATTTCAAACTTGAATAAAATACATTTAAAAAGAATTCAAGGTAGGAGAATCTGTTACAATAAGAAGCTATGAGGTGTGGGATTCTAACAAAATTAATAATAATTTTTTGAAACATGAACAGCATAAGATGGCAGAAAGAAGTGGAATAAAATGTTCCTTTAAGAATATATGAAAAGAAAAAGATATACAGTATAGTATATTAGAAGAGAAGGAGGTTATCATACATATAACGAACTTTAGTAGTACCATCAGGAAAACTGATATCCAAATGTTAATAAAGGATGCCAAAAACATTTTTAAAAAGATTTTTTTTTTCAGATCTGTTCAAACTAATGCCTTCTTTTGAGTTATGAAGCAAAATGCTGAAAGCTAATGGAAAAAGGCAGAGATATTCAACTCATATTTTGACTTACTTTTTTTGTAACAAGACTGTAATAGCTGATTCCAAGATTCAAGATACTGTTATGTAAATAGCTGGGTTAAATCTTCTTTATAAAGGAAAAATCCTGTCTCCTAGCCAGATCACAGGGAAAGCTATTAGAAAGAAGATCAGAAAGGTTCCACTCTTATGTACACAAGGATGTATTGGTCCCAAATGGGAAAAATTCATCTCACTAAATCCTGATAAACAGAGCTCTTTGAGAAACTTGCTTGTAAAAGAATCACTTTTGGTTTTAGGCACTTACAAGGATGGAGGGTATATTTTCCACCAGACAACTGTGAAGAACAAGATGAAGCAGCAAAATTAAAGCCTGAAATTGATAGAAACATGGTCAAAGAATGTCTGTTTACTTTGGACAAGTTTAAATCTCTAGGACAGGGGTGTCAAACTGTTTTCAACTTATGGTTGAAAACAATAAGTTTCTAGAATGCAAGGATTTATCGAGATAAGTTTTTTCAGACCAACCTTACCTTGCTTTTTGACTAACATTTTTAGTAGATTGAGGGAATACCAGCCAAGTATTTTAGTAAATTGAGGAAATACCATTCATGCTGTATTTCATAAAGTATTTGAAAAAGTATCATGTACATATAGGTAATCCTCGACTTAGAACAGTTTGTTTAGTGACTGTTTGAAGTTACAACAGCACTGGAAAAAGTGTCTTATGACAGTGTTTCACACTTATGACCATTGCAACATTCCCATGGTCACATGTTCAAAATTCAGACACTTATCAACTGATTCATATTTATGACAGTTGCAATGTTCCAGGGTCATGTGATCACCTTTTGTGACCTTCTGACAAGCAAAGTCAATGGGGAAGCCAGATTCACTTAGTAACCATGTTACTAACTTAACAACTGAAGTTATTCACTTAACAACTGTGGAAAGAAAAATCATAAAATGTAATTCACTTAACAAGTCTTGCTTAGCAACAGAAATTTTGGACTTAATTGTGGTCATAAATCAAGAACTACCTGTATTAGCAAGATAAGTATGGAAAGAAAAATTAAGTAGGCATATAGCATGTTTGAAAATAGTAGGGTGCCCATCAGTGGTTCCTCATTGGATGGAGAAAAATATCAACTTGTCTGCCACATTGGATAGATTTTAAAGATGATACAATGAATGATTTGTATGAAAGAACATTACATGAAAGTGGGCGAACTATCATTATCTTAGAAGACAAAACTAAATTTCAAAATGATCTTAATAAATTTACACAAATGGAAAATGAATACATTTAACATAGACTAATTCAGGAAAAAGAAATTAAAATATACAGAATAGGATGGGATCACTTGTCTTGGTAACTGTATTCATGAAAATTATGTTGCAATAATAGTTGATTACAAATTAAATAGTGTGATGAGCAAGAAAAATAGCAAATGTGATTTTTAATCACATTTAGTTTCGGTCAGATCTTACCTCCCATATTGGGTCTAGTTCTAGGTGTTGCACATTAAAAAGATTCAGACCAAAAAAAAGGCTTAAAGAAAAGCAGCAAGAAGAAGAGCAAGAGGGGGTTAAAACCCAAATTAGAATTTCATGAAAAGAGAAAACTGGTAGGGCTTATAATGCTTTTCAAATATTTGAAAGGATGGCATGCTGAAAAACAATTAAGACCTGTTCTTTGCCATTCCAATATGCAAGACATAGAATAATAGGGTTAAGTTACCGGAAGACAAATTCTAATTGAATGTTAGAAAAAAATCCTAATAGTATAAGCAGTTTTACAATGGAATCAATTCCTCAGAGGTCATGGGCTCAAATTCACTGGTGATGTTCAGGTGGAGACTGAACAGCTGTCTGCTAAGGTGTGTTTTCATTGGTTTCTGCACTGAAGAGCAGGTTAGCCTCTTCCAACTCAGTGATTGTAAAGAAATAATTTCCTATTTCTGAAAGTTAAAATGGAAACTTGTCTGAAACCAGTCAGTATAGAAGCTAGGTCTGAATCCCAAAATATATGGATATAAAGCAAGAAATATACAGATATTACTGTAGGTTGATATCGGTGCTAATATTCCCCCTCACCACAGTCTTCTCAACACAATTCCACCATTGATTAATTTTATCCTTTACATGCAAGCATATACTCCCTTTTTCTTCCTGAGCTTTCCAAAGACCAGCCTTTCTTTCTGCAGTACAGACCTAGTCTTTCTTCTACCTGTATCCTCATTCTCTTGGTTTGTCCCAGTTTCCATCTCCCCAACTTCTGTTCACTTTAGATATTCCAGACCTTCCTGGTTTACTCTTCTGCCATTTTCAACCTTATCCCCTTTATCAGCTAATAGTATTGTAACCAGTCAGTTTTTTGGGTGGGAGGGTGAGGATCAGTGAATAGTGAAGCACAGATTTCCAGATGCTATTTTTATTAGCCTAGAATGGGCTAAAATCATCTAGGGACTAAAGATGGCAGGCAACTAAGAGCTACTCTTTCAAACACTTTTGAAGCTCCTGTTTGAAGCAGTTCTGGCCAACTTAAAAAAGAACGTATATAAAATAAGTGACTGATATTTATAAATTAGGGATGTGCAGGAAATGTGAGGGTCACCATGTTTTCTATTCCCAAATTTGGTAAAAGGTGTTAAACCTGAGTATTCTTTGCAGTTATTTCATTCATTTCACTTGTCATGAACTGTTAATTCAATACTTTGAGATTACAATACTTAATAAGACTTACTGGGATTGCAAATGCAGAACTTAAGAGGCACATAACCAAAGTCCAGCTCTCCATCTTTCTCATAAAAAATCCTACAGCATAAAAAGAAATAATTTTGTCTCATGATACCATGAAGCCTTAAATATATATTTTTATATTTCCTCAATGTATTGTTAAAACTAATTATTAATTATTAAGGGTAAAGGAGAATATTGTATCTCTGTAGAATGTCAATGGCTGAAGTTATAACACAGGAAAAATATCCCCTTTCCACTGAAACTAATGAACCTTCAAGTGGTTAGTTTATTAGGTTCATGGAAAAAGGTAATTATAGTGGATGTTTCCTGCAGTTGTATCTTGACATGATAACACAGTATGTTTCCTTAGTTTAAGACAAAACCAACACATTCTCAGATCATCTTATATACTGGAGACTATTTCTAATATATTTCATGTTCTGCAAATTCAATAGATTTTTCCTGAATTCAATTCTGTTTCCATTTCTGACAAAATTTGCTTAGCACATACAAACCAATCCAACATTTTTTCACTACCATTTTTAAGTCCTTGTGTTGAATAAACAGAATGAAGATTTCCATGACATCTAATAAGAGAATATGTTAGGGTGCCTTTGAATTTGCCTGTGGAATATCTTTATACAGGTTCTATAAGTTAAAGCATAACATTACATATCTGTAATTTTTTGTTAATTCATGCACTCACAAAATATATTGTATATAAATTTAACATTAGATAACTTGTTGATAATGCTACTTTAAACTAAAGCCTGCTTGATCATTGAAAGGAATAAGGAAAATATGTGAAACAAAATAGCACTTAATTAAATGTTAAGGATGAATAAAGAAATGTCAATAGCTCAAAAGCAAATTTTGAGTACTCCTACAATGTGAATTTAAGTATTATTGAAATTCAGAAACTTATCTTGTTTTCGAAGCTGAACGGTTTTATTAGATTCTTTATTTTAAACTTAAAATAAACAATATTGACAAATATATTTAAATATAAAAGTACTAGTTTTCATTTTTTACCACTTGAGAAGAAAAAGTTATATGTCAGCTCTATGTATATATATCTTGATTTGACTACAGTTTTATTCTGTAAATAATGAAAATGAACAATAAATTGAGAAAATGAATAAGCTTACCTTTGATAATTCTATTGGATGATTGCTTCAGAAGCCTTGGTAGTTCAAGGATTTTTTCTTTATTTGGCTCATATTTAAACAATTTTTTCATAGGGAACAACCAATCAGCCTTCACATTTAAATATCTGTTGTATCATATATTTTGAGACATCAAAACATACATGGAAGTGAGTATTATGGTTAAAATATGCAGTCTTTCATTATGCATGCACAGATTAAGACATATTATTTTGTTTCTTCAAATTGCCTGAGCTGGCTGAGATGATGGTGGATTTAATCCTTGCTTTCATTAATAGTTTTTCCAAATTGTCTTATTTTTAATATAAAATTTAAAATTAAGTATATGATTATTTTTACTACTTATAAAATATTTTTTCCTTCAAGTAGAACTTGATTTCTTGGAGACTGCATGGACATATCCATGTCATTTTCATGGCAATATCACTGAAGTATTTCTTTGCTTTTTCCAAAATACATGATCTCCTGTCTGGAACCAACCTGACCATAGCTAGCTTCTGAGTCAAAGCTAATTCTATCTCTATGAAAAATTATTTTGTAACTGTTCGTGCAAAATTATCTAAAAGAAATTAAACAATATTCCTTGAAATTAACTCTTGTTCTACATTAATGTTTTTACATAACACAATTATTATTATAGACATTTAGTGTTTATACACAAATACATATATACACATATTTACATGTTTCAGATCAGCACAATGGAATCATTACAACCTTTGTTTTTATAAATTAACTCGAGAAGTCCATCTTACATATAACAAAAAAGATGGAATATTAATTTAATATAAGTAATAAAATGGAAAAAAAAGCTGCCTCAGGAAAGTAAGACTCTTGAATCCATCGAGTTGAATCAAAAGAACGTTTACTGAGAAAAACTGGATGCAGTAAAGTCACATGGAATCTGAAGGTCCCGTGCAAAGCAAAAAGCAATTCTTTCGGTTTCTCAATCCCAAACCCCTGACCAGTCCACCGGTAACCAAAGTGATGCCAAGAAGATGTTTTGAGAATGCTGAGGTGCTAGGCAGATAATAGTTCATAATTGGGGTGCGACGGCCTTGAAACTTGGTGAAAACTGGCTGGGAAGGAGCCCATCTCGTCTCCGAAGACAATCTCCCTCCATAATTCCCAAGAGAACAGCAGAAGCGAAAAATCCCAAACATGCCATCTCCCCACCTCCCTCAGCATGATGGCAGGACACTAGAGTACGAACGTTGGACCTGACACTATCATTTACTTTCTCCATTTTAAAAAATTTCTAACACCTATTAGCCCCATGTCTCTGATCTATAATACATACCAAGTATACTATTCTCTCTGCATATAAAAAAATTAAAAATAGTTGATACACAGTTTTATAAATAAAGTATATTCATTGAAATTTAGATTTTCTGTCCAACCATACTTGTAGTTCTTTTTGTATAAATAAATAAGACTTCCATTTGAGGGTGGGAGTTATAAGCAAAAAAATATTAAAAATTGAGCAACATTTTTAAACTTTACAATTATTTGGGGTAAAAGTAATACAGGTAACTCGGAAATCAGATTGCATACATTTTAGTTGATTAGACTCAAATGGGATTTAAAGTTTCTTTGGATTTATTTAGAGGTATTAATTTTCACATTTGATTTTTTTTTTTTGCAGTTTTGCTTATTTTTTCCACTGAATGTATCACCTTCATGAGGCACCTAATAGTATATAAAATTGGGTTCTGTGTTATAAATTAATACCAACATCTGGTGCTTGTGTCATTTATTTATGGTTATGCAGCATGCACTGTGCCCTAATCTATATCAATTTCACAGACCTTGGCTTCCCTCATCAAAGTAAAATTCTCACCTTGGAGATTCTTGAAGCATATTACATCCCAGTCAAAAAGGTTTCTGAAGATTTCTGTTTAAAAAAATGACCCTATCAGCCTGGAAGTTTACAAAATTATTTCTAAAGTTCTGGAGTTCCATTGATTCACAGTCAGAAGCAAAGACTTGAAATAGAGACAGTTTGGGACAAAATCATTTCAAGAGTGCAGCATAAAATGATTCAGGAAGTGAAGCTACTCCCCCATCCCCTCCCCAAAGAAACACCCCAAGAATTTGCTGATCTTACTTGACATAAATCAGTGTTCATGACTTCACTATCACAAAAGCACAAGTAAAACTGGGTTTCACATGAGAATGAGAAGACTAAGCCATTCCTCACTAAGAAAGATACTAACTTTTCATCTAAATTTGCTAAAAATCACCTGGCTGATCCTGGTATGGGTGTTAAGTCTGATACAAATCAAACACCCTTTTGGAGTGGTTTGCTTCCTCAGATTTTAATAAAGTGTTAGGTTTTGCATTGGAACGGGCTATCTGCTGACTGAAACCACAGTGCAAGTGAATGAGGTGATTTCAAACATACAAGCAAATCTACAAATGACTGACAAACAATACATGAATATTTTGGATATTGTAGCTGGGCCTGAAGAAAGCAACTTAGCAAAATAGGCTGTAGGCTTACTTTTTCAGAGGTTTTACCAGTGTATAAGGAGCAAAATGGAAAAGGCCAGCATATAGCAGAATTCAATATGTGGCTAAAGGAGTGGTGTAAAGGGGAAGGCTTTGGTTATATTAGTCACAATGTCTGTAGCTGGTCCAAAGAAAAAATGTACAAAAGAGATGGTTTGCATCCATCAAAGAAAGGGATTGAGTTACTCGGCAATAAATTCACAGATTTTCTGCAGCAATATTTAAACTAAACAGCGGGGACAGTGAGCGAATTGATACAGAACATCCCTGTCCCCGGCAATCTAAAAATTATAGGGCTATCAGTGCATGTAACATAGGTGTGTGTGTGGACAAAAATATCAACCTTGCTGTCAAGCAAAATCAAGCTTTTAATAGTGTGTGCCACACAAAGTGCACTAACCAAATAGGAGGTAAGAAAATAGGGGAACTCAGGCACCACACAGGTTATGTAGAAAGTAAACACAGGGTCAGTCATAAAGGACTCAAATGTCTATACACCAATGCACAGAGTATGAACAGCAAACAGGGTGAACTAGAAATTCAGGTTAATGAGGGCAGATATGATATTGTTGCCATTACGGAAACATGGTGGGATGAAACCCACAAATGGAACACACAGCTAGAGGGATTTAAATTATTTGAAAGAAACAGACCAAATAAAAGAGGAAGTGGAGTTGCTCTCTATATAAGAAATAACTACATCTCTACAGAAATAGAGCACAACAATGATGAAAACTGTCTTGAATGCATTTGGGTCAATAAAAAAGGGAGAAAAAAATGACATTGCCATAGGTGTATACTATAGGCCACCCAACCAAACAGAGGAAATAGATGAACTTTTTGCTAGTCAGCTAACTAAGGTATGTAGGAAGCACATTACAATAGTAATGGGGGACTTTAACTACCCTGACATCAACTGGGAGACAAACTCTGCACCAAGTGGAAGATCAAACAGATTCCTGACAAACCTAGGAGACAACTTTGTTTCCCAAAAAGTAGAGAAGGGAACTAGGGGATTAGCCATTTTGGATCTAATTCTCACTAACAGAGACGAAATGATAGAAGGTGTTGAAGCCACAGGAACCTTGGGAGGAAGTGATCATGCAATATTGGAATTCAACATTATGGAAGCACAAGCAATAGAACACAGTCAAACTAGAGTCTTGGACTTTAAGAGAGCCAATTTCAATAAACTTAGAGAGGGCTTGGGAAGGATTCCATGGATGAGAATCCTCAAAGGGAAAACAACTCAAGAAGCTTGGGAAATTTTGAAAAGTGAGATAATAAAAGCCCAGTCTAGCACAATACCAACAAAGAAGAAAAATAGCAGCTCTCAAAAGAAACCAGCATGGTTGCATAAAGACCTCTCTGATAAATTGAAAGATAAAACGGACAAGTATAGAAAGTGGAAAGAGGGGTACATAACTAAGTCAGAATATCAGCAAAATAGCCCGAGCCTGCAAAGATGAAGTGAGGAAAGCTAAGGCTCAAAATGAACTAAGGCTTGCGACTAAAGTCAAAAATAACAAAAAAAATTCAACATGTAAAAAACAAGAAAAAAGTGAAGGAAATGATTGGTCCATTAGTGGGTGAAAGTGGCAAGAAGGTGACAAGCAACAGGGAGAAAGCAGGACTATTTAACTCTTTTGCATCTGTCTTTACACAAAGAGATAAAACAGACCAACCTATCAAAAATAGTGCCATAAAAAACAGAATAGAAACACAAGTTAAGATAGGCAAGAAAATGGTAAGTGAGCACCTGTCCAGCCTAGGCGAGTTCAAATCACCAGGACCAGATGGATTACACCCCAAGGTTCTCAAGGAACTGGCAGATGTGATCTCAGAACCACTGAACTATATTTTTCAAAGATCCTGGAGCACTGGGGAACTACCGGAGGACTGGAAAAGAGCTGATGTAGTTCCCATCTTCAAAAAAGGGAAAAAAATGGACCCAGGAAATTACAGACCTATCAGCCTGACCTCAATACCTGGGAAGATTCTGGAAAAGATAATCAAACAACGAATCAGCGAACACCTAGAGGCAAACAAAGTCATTACTAAAAGCCAACATGGGTTTGTCAAAAACAGATCATGCCAGACAAATCTTATTGCATTCTTTGACCAAGTGACAAAATCAGTGGATCAGAGGAATGCTGTGGATATAATTTACTTGGACTTCAGTAAGGCATTTGATAAAGTAGACCACAACCTACTGCTTGACAAGATAGAAAAATGTGGGTTAGGCAGTATCACCACCAGATGGATTTGTAGCTGGCTGACTGGCCGTACTCAGCATGTGGTCCTCAATGGAACTGCATCTACATGGAGGGAAGTGTGTAGTGGGGTGCCCCAGGGCTCTGTTCTGGGCCCAGTGCTCTTCAACATCTTCATCAATGATTTGGACAAGGGGATAGATGGGGAACTCATCAAATTTGCAGATGACACCAAGCTGGCAGGAATAGCCAACACTCCAGAAGATAGGCTTAAGATACAGGAGGATTTGGAAAGACTTGAACACTGGGCGCTATCTAACAAAATGAAATTCAATGGTGAAAAAAGTAAGGTTCTACATTTAGGCAAGAAAAACCAAATGTACAGGTATAGTATCGGGGGTACCTCGCTCAACAGTAGTAACTGTGAGAGGGATCTCGGAGTCCTAGTGGACAATCACTTAAATATGAGCCAGCAGCGTGCTGCAGCTGCCAAAAAAGCCAACACAGTGCTAGGCTGCATTAACAGAGGGATAGAATCAAGATCACGTGAAGTATTAATACCACTTTACAATGCCTTGGTAAGGCCACACTTGGAATACTGCATCCAGTTTTGGTCACCACGATGTAAAAAAGATTTTGAGACTCTAGAAAGAGTACAGAGAAGAGCAACAAAGATGATTAGGGGACTGGAGGCTAAAGCATATAAGGAGCGGTTGCTGGAATTGGGTATGTCTAGTTTAATGAAGAGAAGGACGAGGGGGGACATGATAGCAGTGTTCCAATATCTTAGGGGCTGCCACAAAGAAGAGGGAGTCAAGCTATTCTCCAAAGTGCCTGAAGGCAGGACAAGAAGCAATGGATGGAAACTAATCAAGGAGAGAAGCAACCTAGAACTAAGGAGAAACTTCCTGACAGTTAGAACAATTAGCCAGAGGAACAACCTGCCTCCAGAAGTTGTGAATGCTCCAACACTCGAAGTTTTTAAGAAGAGACTGGTCAGCCATTTGTCCGAAATGGTATAGGGTTTCCTGCCTGAGCATGGGGTTGGACTAGATGACCTCCAAGGTCCCTTCCAACTTTTTTTTTTTTAATTATTATTATTATTATTATTATTATCATCATCATTATCATCATTACCATTATTATTAAAACCTGAAGAAACAACTCATGCTGGAACACCTTTAACTGTAGTTAATTGTCGTGCAGGAATAGGCAACATAATATTATCACCAATTATAGAAATATTTGGGCCATCAATCCACTAAATATGGTGTAACCAATTGACACCATCTAAATCTAAAGGGGGCAGTTGTGTTTTTTTCAGCATGCCACATTGCAGGTTGAATGATTGCTTATGAAATAAATAAACAAGCACAAAATATTGGGTTTTTTCTTTCACTCTGACTTCCTATATCAATCAGTGACCCACAGGAAACTCTTTGGAGACACATATAAATATGGCCTCAGAAAATCTGAAAGGGTGTTCTCCACAGAATGGGTGCCCAGGTTCGAATCCCAGAGGGGTATGAGTAGCTGATGAGAGCTAAAGAGCTTGAATTAGCTATACTAGTCTCCCACTAACTCTTTGTCAGCCACAAAATTTTGAATTTATAGTATTCACAGTATGTGACGTCTGCCTGCAAAATATGCTCCTAGATTGGAGCGAAACGCAGAACAGGCTGATTTATCCTATACTTGGTAGACCGGGTGCTCCAGCCAACACATAGATATATATCCTCCCTGGTTTCTGCTGACAGGAGTGTGGGGAACCTGTGGCTCAAAAGGTTAATACAGCTGTCTAACATGCAAGCTGCCCAGGTTCGAATCCCAGAAGGGTATGAATAGCTGATGAGAGCTAAAGAGCTTGAAATAGCTATACTAGTCTCCCACTAACTCTTTGTCAGCCACAAAATTTTGAAGATATATACATTATACACACACACACTCACATATGGAGAGTACATATAGTTGCCTTAAAGGTTTCTGTATAAAGTAGACCACAACCTACTCCTTGATAAGCTAGAAAAAGGTGGAATGGACAACATCACCACCAGATGGATCTGTAGCTGGCTGACAAACCGTACTCAACAAGTAGTCCTCAATGGCACTACATCCACATGGAGAGAGGTAAGCAGTTAGGTACCACAAGGTTCCGTCTTAGGCCCAGTACTCTTCAATATCTTCATAAATGACTTAGATGAGGGAATTGAAGGGGAACTCATCAAATTTGCAGATGACATCAAACTGACAGGAGTAGCCAACACCCCAGAAGACAAACTCAGGATCCAAAAAGATCTAGACAAACCTGAACAATGGGCCCTATCAAACAAAATGAGTTTTATTGTGGAGAAAAGCAAAGTTTTACATTTAGGCAGGAAAAATCAAAGATATAAGTACAGATTGGGCGAGACCTGGCTTAAAAACAGTAACTGTGAGAGGGACCATGGAGTCCTAGTGTACGATCACTTGACTATGAGCCAGCAGTGTGCAGCAGCAACCAAAAAAGCTAATACAATCCTGGGTTGTATAAACAGAGGCATAGAATCAAGATCACATGAAGTATTAGTACCGCTTTATAAAACACTAGTAAGACCACATCTGGAATACTGCAGCCAATTTTGGTGACCATATCAAAAAAAAGATGTTGAGAGTTTGGGAAAAATTTAGAGAAGAGCAACTAAGATGATCAAAGGCCTACATACAAAGAATGGCTGCAGGACTTGGGTTTGGCTAGTCTAAAGAAAAGAAAAAATAGGGGAGACATGATAGCAGTATTCCAGTATCTGAGGGGCTGCCACAAGGAAGAGGGAGTCACGTTGTTCACCAGAGCACCAGAGGGAAGGACAAGAAACAATGGTTGGAAACTGATCAAAGAGAGAAGCAACCTGGAATTAAGGAGAAACTTCCTGACAGTGAGGAAATCAACCAGTGGAACAGCTTGCCTCCAGAAATTGTGGGCACTCCATCACTGAAATTTTTAAGAAGAGACTAGACAATCACCTGTCTGAGATGGTATAGGTCAGGGGTAGGCAACCTTGGCTCTTCTATGACTCGTGGACTTCAACTCTCAGAATTCCTGAGCCAGCATGGCTGGCTCAGGAATTCTGGGAGTTGAAGTCCACGAGTCATAAAAGAGCCAAGGTTGCCTACCCCTGGTATAGATTCTCCTGCTTGAGCAGGGGGCTGGACTAGAAGACCTCCAAGGTCCCTTCCAACTCTATTCTATTCTAAATTCTAAATCATATAGATGTGTTTGCCTAATTACAATAAAATAAATAATGCACATTTGATTCTTTGGTGCAGGTATAATTATGAAGTTATGTGTCAGTGCTTAGTTCTATGTTTGCTTTATTTTCAATTTTTAAACAACCTTAGTCATGTTATCTGTTTAACTTATAATTTTAGGCAGCTGAAAGAATTTTGTAATTCGCTGTCAGGAAAGCTTCCTTGCCTAAGCAAGTATGATGTAAATGAATAGCATTTAGGGTGAGTGATGACTATTTACAGTAAAAACAAAAAATAAAAAAACACTTGTCTAAATTAAATGACTGCATATGAGATTTAAAAAAGTAATCCTAAACGCTAAGTAAACCTGAACTAGGTAAATATTTTGGGGCATATACTCTGGTTCTTCAAGATAATAAAATAATTAGTGACATTGGATAGAGAGCTCTGATACTTTTCCTGGGATCTGTTGGAGGCACTCTCCCAACTTAGGAGTCACAGACCCAGGTGCTCCTACCACCACTGGGACAATTTTGGCCTTTACTTTCTACATCCTAGTTTCTCCTTCAGACCCTTGTACTTCTCCCCTTCTCATGCTCCTTCCTGATGTTGCTATCACTTGGCACCACTACATCTATCACCACCACTCTCTCTATATAGGTAATCTTTGACTTACAACCATAATTGAACCCAAAATGTCTGATGCTAAGCAAGACAGTTGTTAAGTGAATTTTGACATAATAAAGAAGAAACATAATAAAAATGGTACAAAAATTACCATAGCCTTAGTGACATTTCTAAAAATTAAATTCTGGTAAAAATGTATACGAACAGCAAAATAATCCAGTCTGATTGAAGTTAATAATTACTTAGTAACAAAACCCATTCATTTCTGCTGAAGCTTAGAGAATTATTAAAAATCCACTATTTAAATTACTTTTAAGAAATTAAAAACAGCTTCATTGTAATGAATTAAATTTTCTCCTCCCTAGTAACAGATTATCAAATGTTACTGTATAACACAACAAAACTGTAAAAAAAGTAATAGAAATTTTAAAAAGTGCAATTGCCTAAAATACTGTCAGAATGTTGTCATAATTTCTTAGTGAAAAAAATTCAAATTTAGTATTAAGACTATATGAATTTCTTCATCTGTTCATCTCTATTTCAGCTTGTAGATGAAAGCTGAAAAATTACATTCCCCATTTTCCTTTTGTTATTCCTTTCTCATCATAAGAAAAAAGAGGGAAAATGAGACTAAATACACATCCTGTATTTGAAATCTTATACAATGCCTTTGAATAGAACAAAGATAATTATGTAATGGTTAAAAATAACACAAGATGTGATCATACAGATGCAGCACGATTATATTGATCTTTTTATTTAATAGGTTTTTTAAATATACCATATATATAATTGAAAGGCAACAAAAATGGACCAATGGAAATAATAGGGAGCAAAAGCTGAGGATTGGGAATGAATCCACAAATTCAGGAATGGAAAGGAAGGGAATAATAAAAAATTGGAAACACAAACGTTTGGGAGCAGTAATAGTTTTGAGGAGAGACAGATAGGGGCAATTGTGATATGTCTTGAAACTAAATGCAAATAATAATCAAATAAGTCCTTGATATACAACCATTTGTTTAGTGACCATTTGGAATTACAATGGTACTGAAAAAAGCGACTTATGACCATTTTTCAGTCATAAGTCGTGTTGCAGCATTCCCACTGTCAGATGTTAAAAATTTAGATGCTTGGAAACTGTCATCTGTTTATGACAATTGCAGTGTCCCAGGATCATGTGATCACCATTTGTAACCTTCTAGCTGACTTCTGAGAAGCAAAGTCAATGGGGAAAGCCAGATTTGTTTAAAGGCCACATGATTTACTGCAGTGACTCATTTAACAACTGTTGCAAAAAGTCGTAAAATGGGGCAACACTCACTTAATAAGTTAGTAAGTATCACAGTTGTTAAGTGAATCTGGCTTCCTTGTTAAGTAAATCTGGCTTCCTCTGGTTGGTCAAAAGTTGCAAAAGTTGATCATATGATCCTGGAACACTTCAACCGTCATAAATGCATGCCAGTTGCCAAGCATCTGAATTTTGATCATGTGACTATGGGGTTGTAAGCTGCGAACTATCTATATAAATGAAATTAAGTATCCTGATCTACCTTTTGAAATCTGAAACTTAATTTCATTTATACAGATAGTTCTCAGCTTACAACCCCATAGTCACATGATCAAAATTCAGATGCTTGGCAACTATGATATAAGAATTATTTACAGGTAGAAACAAACTAAATTTTTATATCTTTAAGTGTCCTGATCTACCTTTTGAAATCTGAAACTTAAAGATATAAAAAATTAGTTTGTTTCTACCTGTAAATAATTCTTATATCATGTGTTAATCAAAACATATATGGCCTTTCTACAAGTATTTTGTTTAATCATCATAGTTAATAGCTTTTGAAGCTAGCTCTCCTATGAACATATTTCTTGATTTTTCCTTTTATATTTTTGTTGGTGGGTATATCTGTCTCCTGTTTGATTTTTGAAGCAGCACAAGGTATTTTTTTATATAATATTTTATTGATTTTCTCATTTTACAATTGAATATTTAAAAAGCAACATGATGACTGGGTTAATCAATAGTTCAATAGTGTTCCACTGGTTAATTGTCCTCACTATCAGGAAGTTTCTCCTTAATTCCAGGTTGCTTCTCTCTTTGATCAGTTTCCAACCATTGTTTCTTGTCCTGCCCTCTGGTTCTTTGGTGAATAACGTGACCCCCCTCTTCTTGGTGGCAGCCCCTCAAATACTGGAATATTGCTATCATGTCTCCCCTATTTTTTCTTTTCTTTAGACTAACCAAACCCATTACTACTGTGATATGCTTCCTACATACATTTGTTAACTGGTTGGCAAAGAGTTCATCTATTTCTTCTGATTGGTTGAGTGGCCTGTAATATACCTATGGCAATGTCACTTTTTTTCTCTTTTATATTGACCCATATATATTCTGGAGAGATTTTATCTTTGATCATGTGCATTTCTGTAGATATGTAGTGTTCTCTTACATATAGTGCAACTCCCCCTCCTCTTTTTGTACTTCTGTTTGTTTTGAACAATTTGTATCCAACCATCAGTCCATTCCATTCATGGGTTTCATCCCACCATGTTTCTGTAATGCCAACTATGTCATATCCACCCTCATGTACTATTGCTTCTGGTTCGCTCTGTTTGTTCCCCAAGCTTTGAACATTTGTATTTAAGACTTTTATGCCTATTTGTGGGTTATGTTTCCTGCATCTCCTGATAGTTGTTTGAGTTTTTCTTTTTTCTCATCACTGCCTAACTCATTGTTTGATTTGTTTTCTTGGGATTTATGATTGGTTTTGGGTTCTAGAGATTCTAAAGATCGGTTACCCTTGCCCCTCAATTTTAGTTTAAAGCCCTCCTGATGAGTTGGGCCAGTCTTTTTCCGAGTATATTTTTCCCTGTTTTCGTGAGGTACAGCCCATCCCTTGCCAAGAGTCCTTTGCGTAAGAAATGCAGTCCATGATCCAGGAAACCAAAGTTTTCTTCGCGACACCAACTCTTTAGCCAATGGTTTATGTCAGAACCCATTTCCTATTGGGGGGGGGGTTGGTTCTGTCCTTTTCTGTCTTCTTTCTGTGGGTTCTGTCATTCTCCTGAGGGGGAGGGGGGAGGCCCTTTGGGATGCCTTATTTCTCCTTTCGCTTAGCTATAATGTATCCTCTCTGCCTTCTTTATCTGCTTGCTCTTTGTACTGTTTTCCCTTGACGTCAACCCAGGGTGGGAAAGGAATGTGCCTCCAGCCATCTGGCTTATCTCTCACTGCGGAAGAGAAAGGTGCGAAGACCAACAACGTCTTCACAGACATGGAAACAGACTCTGTTATCAGCCCCATTCCCACAGTGGACTTAACACCTGGGGATTGGCTCATTTGAACTGACCAGATGAACTATTGGGGTGGGGTTTGCTTGGGACTCTTTTAACCTATTGATCTGAGTGGGAAACCCTCAGATCCTGCCTTCCATGCCTGCTATCAGCTTCTCCTAATAAAAGTTCCTTTTGGAATGAAACTGTTCCAAGAGTCCTGCTTTCTTGGGATGAGGTTTTGAAGCGGGCTCTTACATTAGGCAGTATCTGCAGTAACAGTCAGCCCGGAAGGAAGACCCTTACTGGGGGACTGCGCAAATGATGTCTGAAATCAGCACAGAGACGGAAGAACCTGCCCACCAGGCAGGTTCCAGCAAATACAGCTCCCAGTCCTCGAACTCCTTGGATGAACGCGACCACCAAGACAGACCAAGGTGGTCGATGGACGTTGGCAAGAAGGAAGATTGGGAGAAGAAAGCCAGGAAGGTGACCCTCAAATACGGCAGTCACCAGCTGGGTTGGAAAGTCAAGATGGAGAGGTTACTTTGCTTCAGTGAAGATGACAGGCCACCCTGTTCCAACCAGTTCCTAGAGCAAGCTATTGACATGCTGAAAGTTGCCTTCGATTCCCTGAAGGAAGAGAATGCCGATCCATGCCGGGGCACCACCAACCCAGGTTTAACTGAGGGGACAGATGTAGGCGGGGTTGAGGCAGCAATCCCAGGAACTTCTGCCGGCACCACGGAAGCAGCAACCATCGCCAAGCCACCGCAGCCACCCCCGGCCTGGCTGCACCAGCTGACGGTGATGGACACCGACCCAGGAGACAGAGAGGACATCAAACCACCAAGAAGTTCCCTCTGCTGGGGGTGAGGTATAGCGGAGAGCTGCGTCGGTTGGGGTTTTTCTTGACTCAAGTCTTGCCACTCTTGCCACGTTACCCGTCCAACTCACTATAGGGGATGACGTAGAGACTCTAATGTTTGTGGTGACCCCTAGGATGGAATGCCCACTCATATTGGATATGGCATGGCTAACCAAATGGAAACTGAGGGTGGACTGGAGGACAGGAGAATTGAGATTCCCAAAGGGGACAGTAGAGGCAGAAGCCCCAACTCAGAACAAAAAGAAAGGAGGGCCTCCCGACAGTGCAGCAGCAGTGGGGGAGAAGGAGTTGCAAGGCATACCAGAAGAATATCGGCATCTAGTATTCAGTGAAGAGAGATCTGACGAATTGCCCCCCCACTGGCCCACGGACTGTGCTATTGAAATACTCCTGGGGACAAAATTACCTAAGCCAAAAATATACTCCATGACCCCACAGGAGTTAGAGGAGTTACAAAAAGTCATAGACAAAAATCTGGAGAGGGGATTTATCCAACTGGCGAAGCCTCAAACCGCGGCCCCTGTATTATTTTGTGAAAAGAAAGATGGGTCTCTTCGTCTCTGTGTAGATTACAGATCTCTCAACACAGTGAGTGAGAGTAACCTCTACCCCCTTCCTTTGATGAAAGACATGCTAGCACTCTTATCGAAAGGAAAAATCTTTTCGAAACTGGACTTAAGGGAGGCATATTATAGAATCAGGATTAAAGAAGGGGATGAATGGAAAACAGCGTTCAACTGTCCCTTAGGGTGTTACCAATTCAAGGTTTTATCTTTTGGACTTCAAGGAGCCCCTGCAGTGTTCATGCAGTTAATAAACGATGTGCTCCGGGAGCACCTGGACGATATCCTGATATTCACCAAAACGAAAGAGCAGCACGTAAAGTTAGTCAGAGCAGTACTGAAAAAACTGCGGGCAGCCTACTTGTATGCCAAATTATCCAAGTGTGAATTTCATAAAGAAAAAATTGAGTATCTGGGGTAGAGATGGATCCCGAGAAGGTCCGGGCTGTCCTAGAGTGGTCCCCACCCTGCACAAGAAAACAATTGCAAAATTTTCTTGGATTTGCTAATTTTTATCACCAGTTCATTCCCTCCTTCGGCACAAATTGCATTGCCCATTACTAACTTACTAAAGACAAAAGGGAAGGGGAAACCAAAGCCCGGTCAACCTTTAAAATGGATGGTAGAGTGTCAAACTGCATTTGAAACACTGAAAAGACTGTTTTCCGTGGAACCAGTCTTAAGATACCCCGATACTAATAAACCGTTCGTGATCCAAGCTGATGCCAGTGATGTGGCTGTGGGGGCAGTGCTAATGCAGGAGAATGATGATGGGAAACTGCAGCCCTGTGCATATATGTCGAGAAAACTCACAGAGACAGAGCAAAGGTGGGCAGTTTGGGAGAAGGAGGTTTATGCTGTCCGATGGGCTCTCCTAACCTGGTGGCATTTTCTGGAAGGGAACAAAATTCCCTTCCAGGTATGGACCGACCACAAGAATCTTGAAGCCCTAAAAATACCCTGAAAACTGACACCTAAACAAGCAAGGTGGTCTCAGCATTTCCACTGGTTTAACTTCACCCTAAAGCATTTGCTGGGAGGAAAGAACTTCCTTGCAGATGCATTGTCTAAACTGCCACAATACAACAGCAATAAGGCAGAAATAACAGACCCGCTCATGCCATCAAAACAGCTGGCAGCGCAAGTCACCTCCCGAGCACAAGCCAAGCTCAAGAAGCCTCTAGCGAACCAAACAGGGATTGAATTCAAAAAAGCGCTAGAGACCAATGAATGGTTCCTAAGTCACAAGAACCTGTGCACAATAACTGATGGACTTCCATGGGTGGGAGGGAAACTATACATGCCAAAAAGCCAGAGACTGGCTTTCATGCAGCTCTGCCATGATTCAAAATCAGCTGGGCATTTTGAGTTTATGAAAACTCTACACCTAAGTGAAATGGCAGTTTTGGTGGCCATCGATAAAAAAGGACATTGAAAGCTATGTGGCTAGTTGCCCGATATGTGTGGCAGCTAAGAGGAGACAGGGGAGGACCCCAGGCTTGTTCCAAACAGTAGCGACACCTTCAGCGCCTTGGAAAGAAATTTCTATGGCCTGTATTGTGGAAAGTAGGGGAAACAGAGTCATTTGGGTCGTGACAGATCTGTTTTCTAAGCAAGTGCATTTTATCCCATGCCCAAAAATCCCCAATGCAAAGACACTGGCAAAATTATTCAGCATATTTATTGGCTTCATGGGGCCCCACAACGAATCATATCAGATAGGGGAGTGCAATTCACATCAGAATTTTGGAAAGCATTCCTGGGACTTTTGGGGACCACTCAGGGGCTGTCATCTAGTCATCATCCGCAGACGAATGGTGGGACTGAACGTTCGAACTCAGTACTGGAACAGTACTTAAGATGCTTTATTAATTACCAACAAGACAATTGGACCGAGCTGCTCCTGTTCGCAGAGGTCGCTTATAACAATGTGGTGCATTCCAGCACGGGCTACACTCCCTTCCAGGTTGCAACGGGAGAAAATTTCAACCCAATGCCTGAATTACCCTCTACTGAGCTGACCATCCCTTCCCTGAAGGAATGGATTGCACAATTACAAAACACCTGGCTGGTTGTAAGAAAAGCTTTAGACAAAGCTAGGGAAGCTTATAAATTCCAGGCAGATAAAAAATGAAGTGAACCCAAACCATTTCAAGTGGGGGAGAAAGTATATCTGTCCACAAAATACCTAAAATCTCTGCAGCCCTCAAAGAAGCTAGGGCCAAAATTTGTGGGACCATTCCCCATTAAAAGAATAATCCTGTCACAGTAGAATTGGAGTTCCCTAAGACGCTTAGACAAGTTCACCCAATTTTTCACTCCAATCTTCTAAAATGTGAGCTGCAATCACCCTTAAGGCCAGCTGCAGCTCCTCCCCCTCCTTCAATCATGGTAGAAGGCGAACATTTTGAAATCAAGGAGATTCTAGATTCTAGGAAACATCATGGTTCCACCCAATACCTGGTAGCGTGGAAACGCCTGCCTCCTTCCCAGAATGAATGGGTTCAGAAACATCACATTAGAGCCCCTAGATTGCTAGTAGGTTTCATGCTAGATATCCAGATAAACCAGACTAATATTTGTCTCTATCTCTCTTTGTTTTATCTTTCTACAGGTGGATCTTTCTTTTTTTAAGGGGGGCAACATGTCAGAACTCATTTCCTGTTGGGGGGTTGGTTCTGTCCTTTTCTGGCTTCTTTCTGTAGGTTCTGTCATTCTCCTGAGGGGGAGGGGGGAGGTCCTTTGGGATGCCTTATTTCTCCTTTCGCTTAGCTACAATGTACCCTCTCTGCCTTCTCTATCTGCTTGCTCTTTGAACTGTTTTCCCTTGATGTCAACCTGGGTTGAGAAAGGAATGTGCCTCCGGCCATCTGGCTTATCTCTCACTGCAGAAGAGAAAGGTGCGAAGACCCAGCAACGTCTTCACAGGTATGGGAACGGACTCTGTTATCAGCCCCGTTTCCACAGCGGATTTAACACCTGGGGATTGGCTCGTTTGAACTGACCAGATGAACTATTGGGGTAGGGTTTGCTTGAGGCTCCTTTAACCTATTGATCTGAGTGGGAAACCCTCAGATCCTGCTTTTCATGCCTGCTATCAGCTTCTCCTAATAAAAGTTCCTTTTGGAATGAAACTGTTCCAAGAGTCCTGCTTTCTTGAGATGAGGTTTTGAAGCGGGCCCTTATAGTTTATTTCTAAAATTCTTTTTTCCCTCAGTGCGTGATGGCCTTTTATTGGAAGTACTGATGAGAACACTACTTGTGCTCCTAGCTTCTTAACTTTATTGCCTAGTTGTTTATAATCTCTCACTATTGTACTCAGGTTCTTTGTTGTGTCATTCGTTCCAATGTGGAGGAGGAGGAAAGGGTAGTAATCTGTAGGCCTAATTATTTTGGTTAGGTTCTTAGCCACATCTTTGATTTTTGCTCCAGGGAGACAACATACCTCCCTGGATTGTATGTCCGGTCTGCAGATGGATGATTCTGTTCCTTTGAGGATAGAATCTCCTATTACCAACACTCGCCTTCGTTTTTTTGGGGGGGGGCTGCAGTCTGGGGTATTTTTCTGTTTTATCTCAGGTGTGTTTGTTAATGTGACTTTTTTAGGGATATTTGAAGTGACTTTTTTAGGGATATTTGAAGTTGTTTCTTTGCTAGGTATCTGCATGTTTTCTTTGAGGGGGAGGTTATGGGTCTGCATGTTTCCATCTAAGGGGAGATATCGATTGCTCAGTTTTAATGGGGCTACTTCTGGTTGGGTTGGATTGGGCAGAAGGGGTTTGTTAGTGGTATGCTGCTTCTTTCTTTGAGTATTGTGTTTCCTTCTATGTGTGACATACCTCCATTTGTCTTCCTCCAAGGATTTATCAGTAGGGTCAAATCCTCTGGGAGTTATTTGTTCATTATTTGGTTCGGTTTGGGTAGAGCTTTCTTTTGTACATTGGGGTTTGGCTAGGGTTGCCTCTAAGTTCCTTATTTTTTCCTGTAGTAGTTCACATAGTTTACATCTAATGCATGTGTAGTTTGGGTGTTCTTTGGGCATAAGCACATACATGGAGCACACCGCAATAGTATCAGTTGCCTGTTCCATGAGTTTGTTGTTTGAAAATACCTTTTTGGTGGGTGGATGTGCTTTGCAGTGAGCCTTGTTTCTAGCTTCTCTGTTCTAGGTAATTGTGCCTGTTATTTTTTTTCCTATCCTTTTATCTGCCTGTTTGTGTTCATTTTTCCACCTTGTTATTTATTTAATCTTTTTACTATTATATTAGTTTTAATTATCCTTTTCTTTCCTCTATTTTTTTTTAAGTTTTTGAGCTCCAATTCCTTTTTATTCTTTACTGGAGGGTCTTCCCTCCCTTCCTATTGGGACCTCAAACTTAATTGTTGCCTTCACTTTTGTTGCTTGCTGCTCTGGCCTCTCATTGTTTTCTCTGCCGGCTCCCTTCTGTCCTTCCGTGCTTGTCTCTGCTCTGGTCAGGCCTGCCGTTCAGCTTTCCGGTCGGCTCAACTGCTCTGTCTGGTCTCCTCCTCTCAGCTTCAGAGATCGGAGAGCTCTTTAGCTCGAAGTCTCTCTGTTGCTGCTGCTGCTGCGTTCCTCCCCTTCCCTCCTCAGTTTTGCCACCTCCAATTCCTCACAGCTGAAGGATTGCTGTAGACCTTTTGTCGTCTGCCAGGCCAGACTATCAGGAGGTGGGGGAGGGGGCTGCTGGTCTCGTTGGGGAGGGAACGCTGATCCAGTCCTCCACCTGAGGCAAGTCTCCCCTGGGGAGGGCTGCGCAGGTTGAGGGAGGCAGGGAGAGGGCTGTGGGAGTCAGGCTGTCTCTGCTTTGCTGGGCCCTGGGTCGGGCTGCCTTGATTGGGGTGTGGGCCTAGGCAATTGCTGAATAAATGCTGTGACCCACCAGTTTGCTGCTTCCAAAGGTCGCCCTTGTCTGCTGTTCAGATGCCCGTTTGCTGCTTTCAGTTGCCTTTTTTTTCCAGCCTTGGGCTGTTTAGCTGTGCTCCGGAGCTGGCTCTCTGGCTCTCTCACTTTCTGTTGCCGGCTGCCTCCGACTCCACGTGCAGCCATTCATTCGCTGCACTCTTGTTTGCTGGTGTTTTTCTCTTTGCCCCAATTTCTTCTTTTCCTTTATCCTTTCTATCTTCCTTATCTAACTTTCTGCTTCTTTTTCCTCCCTTTTTTCCCCTCTCGTAGTACCTTCCTACTTAGTTTGGTTATTTCTCTCCCCTACGCTGCCGCCATGTTGGAACCAAAATTGCTATTGCTATGTCTTGTCTAACAATAATGTCATAAGCTGTTGATCCTTTGTGGGAAATAGTCATTTTGTATTGGGACCTAATGTCTACTTTTTTCCCCTTTTCTCTGCAAAATTAAGTCAGTGTAGGGATAAAGGGAATGGTTCCAAGAGACATCATGTCATTGAAGCAAATGATGAATCAAACAGCATAATATTTAGAACTCTAGTGATTAGCAGAAAAATCCAATCTTAAACTTCTTTGTTTTCTCCTTTTAATAAATTCCTTGTCCCTAATCCAGTGCAAATCAAATGCTTCTGTATATACCTAAAGACAATAGGATTTCATCTTTTTCCAGAGTTTAAATCCAAACAAAGATTTCTTTGGTCTTTATAACTGTAGTATGCAGGAATGTCTTTGAACATCACAGTTCCTATTAGCTATCATGGGAATTCAAAGACACATATGTAGCTAAAGCTGAAAAGGCAGTAACAGATTTAAGTGGGTAAAGCCAAGGTAGAGTGGTAGAGAAGAATAGGTAGATCAGGACTATTGGGAGTACAGGTAGTCTTTGACTTAAAATTTCATTTAGTGAGTATTCAAAGTTACAATGGCATTGAAAAGTTTCTTATGACCATTTTTCACATTTACAACCGTTGCAGTATTCCCCGTGGTTGTGTAATCAAAATTCGGATGCTTGGCAACTGATTCATATGTATGATAGTTACAGTGTCCCAGGGTCAAGTGATTCTCCTTTGCAGATTTCTGACAAAGTCATTGGGGAAGCTAGATTCACTTAACAACCATGTTACTAACTTAACGACTGCAGTGATTAACTTAACAACTGTGGCAAGGAAGGTTGTAAAATGGGGCCAAATTCATTTAACAACTGTCTTGCTTGGCAACAGAAATGTTGGGCTCAATTGTAGTCATAAATCAAGAACTACCTGTACCATCTCTTAGATGACCTGCTTTAGATATAAAATACACATACCCATAATTTATATAAATTCTACTTTATTTGTTAGACAGTGACAAGTCTCTGAAAGCATGGCTGGGTTGGCCTGGCTGACCAGTCTTCTGGATTTGTATATACTTTTGTTCTTGAGAATACTATTATAAAGCACCTAAGTCATAGGTATATACAATACTATGGCAACAAAAATGCATAGCATTTTCTCTCATGTCTAATGTTGCACAGCATTATTTTACTTTACTAATTTATGGTTGGAGACTGAATAGAAATAGAAATAGAAATGCAGTGCTGTGCTGTGCAGAGTACAAACACTTCACTTTTCTTAGATTGCTATAGGTATTTTGTTACATGGTGACCAGGCCCAGTACCTCTTGACCACAATGGTAACCAAGCAGATCTTCACTACATCCCTTGAGATTTTGGATGAGGTGTCTGCAGGTAAGAAGTAAATAATATCTGTAGCAGTCCAACCATGCAGTATGAAAAAGTGAGAATATAAATGATGCATACCAAATATAGTAAATGTGTCAGTGGAATAAAACTTCCGGGGACCAAACATTTGTTTGAGAACAAAATACTTAACTAGGTGCCAGAAAGCAGCAGAATGACTATCTGAGGCTACTCACAACAATATTTCCTAGTTTCCTCTGCCATTTCATTTTTTTTCTTTGAGAAGCCTTCCACATTCAGATCATGAAAGAAATTTTAGAAGAAGTGGTCATGTTTATGTTTAGCCATTCTGAATGATCTACTAAGTTAGCCTTAGTTGAGTAATATTCTTTACCAAAACAAGTTTCTAAAAGTTTCTTGGTTAGAATCCTATGTACCAAGGTAAAATAGTTTAGAATTATCTTGCACACTCTTTAATATACAGTGGAGAAAAAAAGTATTTAGTCAGCCACCAATTGTGCAAGTTCTCCCACTTAAAAAGATGAGAGAGGCCTGTAATTGTCATCATAGATAGACCTCAACTATGAGAGACAAAATGAGAAAACAAATCCAGACAATCACATTGTCTGATTTGGAAAGAATTTATTTGCACATTATGGTGGAAAATAAGTATTTGGTCAATATCAAAAGTTCATCTCAATACTTTGTTATATATCCTTTGTTGGCAATGACAGAGGTCAAACGTTTTCTGTAAGTCTTCACAAGGTTGGCACACACTGTTGCTGGTATGTTGGCCCATTCCTCCATGCAGATCTCCTCTAGAGCAGTGATGTTTTGGGGCTGTCGCTGGGCAACACGGACTTTCAACTCCCTCCAAAGGTTTTCTATGGGGTTGAGATCTGGAGACTGGCTAGGCCACTCCAGGACCTTGAAATGCTTCTTACGAAGCCACTCCTTCGTTGCCCGGGCGGTGTGTTTGGGATCATTGTCATGCTGAAAGACCCAGCCACGTTTCATCTTCAATGCCCTTGCTGATGGAAGGAGGTTTGCACTCAAAATCTCAGGATACATGGCCCCATTCATTCTTTCCTGTACATGGATCAGTCGTCCTGGTCCCTTTGCAGAGAAACAGCCCCAAAGCATGATGTTGCCACCCCCATGCTTCACAGTAGGTATGGTGTTCTTTGGATGCAACTCAGCATTCTCTCGCCTCCAAACACGACGAGTTGTGTTTCTACCAAACAGTTCTACTTTGGTTTCATCTGACCATATGACATTCTCCCAATCCTCTTCTGGATCATCCAAATGCTCTCTAGCAAACTTCAGACGGGCCCGGACATGTACTGGCTTAAGCAGGGGGACACGTCTGGCACTGCAGGATCTGAGTCCCTGGCGGCGTAGTGTGTTACTGATGGTAGCCTTTGTTACGTTGGTCCCAGCTCTCTGCAGGTCATGCACTAGGTCCCCCCGTGTGGTTCTGGGATTTTTGCTCACCGTTCTTGTGATCATTTTGACCCCACGGGGTGAGATCTTGCGTGGAGCCCCAGATCGAGGGAGATTATCAGTGGTCTTGTATGTCTTCCATTTTCTAATTATTGCTCCCACAGTTGATTTCTTCACACCAAGCTGCTTGCCTATTGCAGATTCAGTCTTCCCAGCCTGGTGCAGGTCTACAATTTTGTTTCTGGTGTCCTTCGACAGCTCTTTGGTCTTCACCATAGTGGAGTTTGGAGTGTGACTGTTTGAGGTTGTGGACAGGTGTCTTTTATACTGATAACAAGTTCAAACAGGTGCCATTAATACAGGTAATGAGTGGAGGACAGAGGAGCCTCTTAAAGAAGAAGTTACAGGTCTGTGAGAGCCAGAAATCTTGCTTGTTTGTAGGTGACCAAATACTTATTTTCCACCATAATTTGCAAATAAATTCTTTCCAAATCAGACAATGTGATTGTCTGGATTTGTTTTCTCATTTTGTCTCTCATAGTTGAGGTCTACCTATGATGACAATTACAGGCCTCTCTCATCTTTTTAAGTGGGAGAACTTGCACAATTGGTGGCTGACTAAATACTTTTTTGCCCCACTGTATAGGGCTTCATGGTATTCCTCTCAAGTTCAAAGGACTACTTGAACAGTAGCCACTGGAGCATCTAAAGTATAGACTGAACTTAAAATGATGAGGCAATCATAATGCACAATATTTTCTCCAAAATCTAATGTTGATTGGTAAATCTCTTTATTTACCTCATTTATAAAATAGAAATATGTATGAAAAATTATTTTTGTTTTGACCATCTGATTTCTATTATTTCGTGAAGCCATTTTTTCCAATCCATTTTATTCTTTATGTAGAAGACCTAACTGTCAAGAAAGAAATTAAATTCCTGATAGATAAACTATAACTGTTTGATATAGTGTAAAAAAATCCATATATAAATCAGCCTTTCCCTATTCGTTCCCTAGTAGGCTCTTGGTAGACAGTACAGAAATATAAGGAGAAAAGCATAGATTGCAACAAGTATGAGTGGTTGCATCCAATTTGACTTTGATTTTGACAACATTTTACCTTAGCTTTCTCCACACTAATAACTAGCATGAAGTCTCCATAGATTTCTACCAAAAAATTTCTTACCTTAGTTTAATAAAACTAATTACTGAACCTAATATATCAAGACTTAATATTATGATACAGAAGCAGGAAATGATAGCCAATACTTTGATAGTTTTGTTCTTAAATGTACTGTAGTATACTGTGCAGTAATATCTTGTTTGATAGGGTCAGAAATATTGTAGAAAACCTAAAAAACAAAGAACTGGCTGTCTTAGACAAGACCAGGAACATCAGATGTCTTTAGCATTCTTGAACAGATTTTACCAGATGTGTGCAGCATTCTTTGGATTGTTCCTAATAAGGAAAACTTGTACAGTTACAGAGCAGTTCTGCATTCATTTAAACATGTGGAAAACGATTTTATTTGAAAGGAGGGGAGAGATAACCACTCCTTGTATTACTTCAAAACAATCTCTTTGGAATAAGGAGCATTTACAGACTAACTCTCCTTTTTTCATATTTGGAAATATTAAACTAGAAATCCAGTTAAAAAAACCATTTACATCTCTTTTTAACTATTCCAATTGATGGAGCAACTAAGGCGATTATAGGAGTTACAATTTTATCATTTCTAAGTTATCTGATGTACAAGGCTGCAGGAATATTTGTGTGAGTCATAGCGGATTATTCTTCAATGTTAACTTTGTCAAATTATTTAAGAACTTCGGTGCAAAATTCAGATTTTGGTTAATGGGTAAGAAAATACTTTTTCCAAAGCTTTGATTGTGTTGTTTTATTATTATACTTGAGATTGATTTTTATTTTGCTTTTAATTTTATAGAAGTACTATATCCAAATAATACTGTTCTATCTGCAATATTTTTCTTGCTTGGTAAGAGAAACAGTTCTACCTACCACTTAGGCAAAGAAATCAACAAACAGCACATTTTCAAAGATCTTTATTTTTGTCTGTTTTATGATCTTACACTGCTAACACTCCAGTGAGAGGAAAAATATCCTTCAGTCAGCAGGAGTATTGTGTAATTAAAGTCAATTATATGACTAGACTATACTGGTTTAGTTGAAAGTACGGAAATATCTGATAATTTTTTATCATCTAGACTCCATTATTCTAGTTACTGGAATCTGCCAGATGGGGCATGCTAGACGTTTAATTATATTTAACTGCAGGCAGTGTAGCTCAGTGTATGTAGAGTCTTCCTCCACATTTTATAAAGCATTCTAACCAAAAAAACAATCAATCAGCACTACGTACCAGCTCTGACCTCTGCATTTCTAGTAACCTTATAAACTTTTCATGAAAGCATACTCACCAGTTTCCTTTGTGTTTATGTAAGAGAAAAGGGAATGGTTTCATGTTGCCAGAAAACAGAACACTTCCATAGTGTAACATAAAATATCTTCGGCATT
This sequence comes from Azemiops feae, assembly GCA_023970755.1. Classification (NCBI taxonomy): domain Eukaryota; kingdom Metazoa; phylum Chordata; class Lepidosauria; order Squamata; family Viperidae; genus Azemiops; species Azemiops feae. The sequence goes on along the minus strand of JALGBA010001257.1, from coordinate 273,382 downwards.
TATATGTAAAGGCCCAAATTGTACTTGAGAATGTGTGCTCCCGAAAGCTGTACAGCTTTTGGTGCTAGATAGGATATCTTCCAACTTTGCTCAGATATTAGACTAATACATCATATGATTAGCCTGAACTAAATCTCCATATTTATAACTTTTTTCAAAGTATGATAAGCTTAGAGTAATGCTTATTTTCTGACTAAAATCTTGGGAGTATCTTGTAATGCTAGGAATTGTTTCGTTTTTGTAACACTTGGAAAATGTACGGGCTTTTTTCCTTCTCTTTGTCCAAGATAAATGTACTGTTTAGAACACAGACTGAAAATAAAGGAAAACACTTAAATTATTTGATTTTTGGAAATATGCTCTAGGGTATTTGATTTCTAGAGGATTTCAGTTCTGTCTTGGGAAAGAAACAAAAGATGATACCTGAGATTAATATGTTCAATTTACTTAATCATTTAATAAAATGCACTGAATTGTTACCTTGATTACGTTTAGCCAAGATTAAAGTAGCCAAATCTTACACATCCCAAATGCAATTCAGCAGAAATATATTACATATAGTATTTTCTCTAACTCCTGACAGATGATGATAAAGTCTTTGTTCACTTTCTGTCATTTATATTAAACTGTATATATTAACCTGGAATGTTGAAGATAATGACATAATACAGATCCAGCATTTTATATGATGTTATGTTTCTTAGCTGAGTATGCTAAATGAAATAGTTGTATGAGAAGTTAATTAGTTGTACTTTAGTTAATTAGCATTACATTGTAATTTCCACCTATTATGTTATTAAATTTCATTAACAATTGTGTGCTTATTACTGTAGAATTTGTAAATATAATAGACATCAAAACAAAATCTTTGCAAAAATAGAAATAGTTATAAAATGAATGCCTAAAGAATATCCACCCAGTATAAATTAAATGAATGTTTGATTTCGTCATTGATTTCATCCATGATATTATACATACATTTTCTGCAGATTGATCTCTATTTTGATTTTTGAGGATTTGGCAATTGGATTTAGATTGTATAGTACTCAGAAAGACCTGGATACTGAGGAAAGAAAAAATGTCATAATTAGACAAAGCCTTGGGATCCAGGTTTGATCATCTGTTTGTTTTCATAGCTTCATGTATCTTTCCATCCCATTCAGTTTTCTCAATCCGCAATTACATAAGCAAACTTCATATAAAACTATACTGAACTTAATAAACCAGTTTGAGTGTAACTTATTATGTTTGATAGAAGTTATGATTACAAAATACAAATAGTAAAATATTAAGGGAAAACCTCCAAATCTCAGAAATAATTGTTCTCCTGTCCAGCCTGTCAATCAATTTACACACCCAGCCTTCCTGTTTTTCTGCAAAATCAGCAATTGAAATAAAATGGAAGCATCTTGTTGACTCTGAGGAATTTGAAAAGAATTCATTTTCAGGATAAGGGTGGGAGTGGTGTCTGTGAAGGAGAGCACTAGGGGGGAAAAGCAGAACACAGAAGAGGACTACTGCATTGTGCTTGGAAAAAGTCCAGCAGCATTAGACAAAGATTGAAAATTATTTTGCCAGCTCTCCTTTAGTCCAACATCTGCAATATTTATGGGACGGTTTGAGAAGAGAAAATACTCATAAAAATCTACTTTGTGTCTTTGTTTGCCAAAGGGAATCAAATATGTATATTATTGGCCTAAATGCCTGGTTAAAGATTGCCACATTCTGTTCCTTAAAGACATGTACATACTTGAGGAAACAATAATGTCTAGCCCATCCTGAATTTCATCGTTTTAACAGTAACTTTTTACAATTACATCCCATTTCATTATATGTTCAAAACATGAAAATATCAGTAAAATGAATGAATTAGCATGAAAAATAAATAGGGACAAATTGACTACCAGAATCTAGACTCACTTTCCCAGAATGTTATTCAATGTATTAAACTTTATTTTCCATTATCCCTACTTTAAGTATACTATAACTATTTGGAATTTCAGTTGAGCTTTATATCAAGCAGAATTAGAATAGAACATAGCTGGAAGGGACCTTGGAGGTCTTCAGCCCCCAGTTCAAGAAGGAGAACTTATACCATTTCAGATAAGTGACTGTCTAGTCTCTTCTTAAAAACCTCCAGTGATGGAGCGCCCATGTTTTCTGAAGGCAAATTGTTCCACTGGTTAATTGTCCTCACTGTTAGGAAGTTTCTCCTTAATTCCAGGTTGCTTCTCTCTTTGATTAGCAGCTATAGAACTGCTTTAAAACATATTGTTATGGAATTACAATATTACAGAAGTTTATTGCAGTGCAACAATTCTTTTAAAGTGCTAAAATGGAACTGACCAAACAGAGTGAAAGAAAAATAAATGGGTAGAAATTTTGATCTTAATAAACCCATTCTGTTTATTATTATTGCTTGATTCATTTGCTTTAGCAATAGAAAAATTTAATCTTGAAAAAGACTAAGATGGATCAAATCTAATTTGGAAAATCTAGCATGGGAAACCACTAGGAAAGTTCAGGGTATTAGGGAAGTTGGAAAAAAACATTTCAGAAAGCTATGATAAACCACTTTGTATCACTGCCAAGAAAGCCATTTTTTAAAAACAAGTTTTATTGGTTTTTCTTAATTTTACATCAAAGTGCTTGAGAAACAACATGGTGGTGGGGAAGCCAGTCATCTAAATACGAAATCATACATATATAGCTCAGGTTAATTCATTAAAAGTTCCCTCTCTATTTCCCACAAATAATATAACATATTCAAATTTAATACAATCCTGAATGAAATTCAATCAATCAAAACATTCATCAATATTATTTCATCTATTAAAAACCAAGTCCTGTTTTTAAGCTTTACCAATTTATAATTACCATATTCCAATTAGCCTTAAATAAACATTAACACTTCGGGTATTCCTCGTTTCTCTTTTTTTTTATCTAACGTAAAAAGATATATCTAAAATGCATATATTATTCCAACTAAGGCAGGACATAAAAGAAGACAGGACATAAAACAAGACATAGGTCATAAAACAGGACATGAGTCTTAAATGCGTGTATTAGAAGAAGCAAAAAGGAAGTGTAAAATGTCAAACCACAAGTTCATCTGTCGGTCACATATGAGTGTCAAGCATGAAGCTCTGTTACAAGTAACCACATATGTCTCGCTTCTATGTCTCGCTCTCGCTGGTAGATAATCACAAATGTGCTGCCGGAAACTTAGATGCTTTGGCAAGACACCTGTGACTTCGATCCATGAGAGGGGGACAAGATATTTAGCTACTCTAGCATAGCAACAGGGGGCTGTAAGGGGGCTGTAATTCAAGTAATCAATGCTAACAAGTTACATTTCCGTGTTTTGCTGCTTCTAAAAGAGTATATATGTACTTGTTGTTCCATGAGAAGGTGTTCAGAGGTTATGATTTTTGCTCTGAACCTTTGCGCAAATAAAACCAACTTCTTTTGATTCCGGGGTCTGAGTCTTGTGGTTTTCTGCAACACAACAGTAACATTCTTATATTTTCCCCATATATTCTATTTCTTAATCTTATTGATACCATTTCTTCTCTCATCATAAATCTCTCTTATCCTCCTTCCATTACCAAATAATTATCCTGCCTAAAATATAAATATTACTCAAAAAACACATTTCTACTTTATTTTAAATATAAATTCTATTATTCAATCTACGTCCATAAAAAATCGTTTTAATCCATTAAGTAAAGTTCAAATCCCCTCCAAACAATTATCATGTAGACAAACACATTATTATGAAAAACATTTTCTTACTAAATTCACATACTCCATTGGTTATTAAATCAGTCCAGATCTCTAATGCCTTTTTAACCCATTAAGTAAAATTTTAAATCGCATTTTTAAATCTAACTCTGGCTTTCTTTCTGTGCCAAACCGGTTTCCATAATAAAGCTTCTGTATCGTCGAATCTCAGTATTTGCATAAGAGTATTTATCGACACTTCTGTCTGGTCAAAATTCTCTTCCTCTTCTTCCAGTATCATCTGGATGATGTAGTCAATTTTATTCCATGTTGTAGTTACTAGTTGATTATCCACGTTTTCGAAGTTTTCAATAAAACATGTCTGAATGTCAATTCCTGTTGTTTTTAATACTGCAGATATCTTAGTTAAAGTCATTCTTTGATCCTCAAAGTTCTCCGTAAATTGTGCATTAGGTTGTGTAATCTCTTCTTCTGTGTTAGTTAATTCCTTTTCAGTTGTTTCTTGACTTGTGGCGTAATTCTCTTTAAGTTGTGTATCTTGTTGTGTGGAGACCTCTTTAGGGCTAATTTGTGTCTCCTCTATTGTTCCTTGGCCTGTAGAATGATCCATTGAGGTTTGAAATTCAATTTGTGGTTCTGAAATTTTCTCTTTAATCTTTCTCCAAGATTTCATGTATTCTGTAGCTTCCAGAATTTTTTCCAATATAAGCTCATAGTCAAGCTGTGGGTAAGATTCCTCCATTTCAGTGGTGAAATACTTTTAATCCTTTAGTGGGGGCTATATTTACTAAAGACAACAGATATCCACCTCCACACTAGTAAACAAATTCACCACCCAGCTGTTTCAGGTCCTTTATCTTTTTCCCTTTCACTTGAAGGTCAAATCCATCTTCAAGCACCAAAATGAAAAACAGTTGCAGTAACAATTTCCGCCACAAGATGTCCTCAGTAGACTGTAAGATCCCTCCCCCCCCCCAAATTAATAAGTTTTTTTCTCGTTAGGAAAATAGAAGGCAAATATCTCCAACATAATAAGTAAAATAATAAGAATGTTCTATAATAGGGATTTTTTTCAGGACCCCTAGGTATCCCAAAAATCAAATAGTCAATATAATTAGGTATTTATTTCTTTTGTAGGGCTCTTTTTCCCAAGTAAGCAGACACCGCTCTCTTAAAACAGGGAAGTAATTCAAAAGCTTTTTACAGGAGAGTAGTTAGGGCAAAAGGAGGGAAGGAAAGGTCTCACCCGGATCCTCCACGGTGGTTCTTAACGCTTAGCTGTTCTTCTGGCTTTCGGCTGGAGCGACTAAGTGATCGGCCATTTTACTGGCTGATCTTTTCTCCGTCAGCCCTAAAGAGCTGGCTCAGACCGCAGAAGGAGCTGCCGCCCTTCCGCAGTCTGACGAGTGGCCACCTCAACGGTGGTTACCCCTCCAGGGCGACTTTCGACCCTATCGAGGGTCTACCGGCGGAGGGAAACCGGCCGGCGAAGAGAGCAGTCTCTTTGCGCGACCGCCTGCGCCACGACCCGGAACCGGTATTAGGGAAGTTGGAAAAAACATTTCAGAAAGCTATGACAAACCACTTTGTATCGCTGCCAAGAAAGCCATTTTGATGTATCTTATCTAGTCAGAGGAATCAAGCTCTGGTCAAAGGAGAGTTTGGCTGAAATCCGTAACTTAAATCAGATATTATTCTATGGTATTCAGACTCTACCAGGAACTAATGGACATTTGTTGTTTAGATCAGGGGTCCCCAACCTTTCTGGGTTGGCGACCCTGGGCATGGAGGTGGAGGCACCTTTATGCATGAGAGCATGAATGGGGCCGTGATTGTACGTGTGACGCAAACGGGGCCATAAGCGCCTGCACGATGCTCAGGTGATGCTAGTGCCTGCGCAATGCACGATGCTAGTGTGAGTGGGGATGTTGCACTTGCAGCGATGATAGCACCGGCATGACGCCGCGACGCTAGTGCAAGTGAGGGGGTGTGCTCGTGGTGATGCTAGTGCCCGCGCAATGCTCATGGCATTGCTAATGCCCGCACAACGCCACAATGCTAGTGCAAGTGGGAAGGTTCAAGCGTGCACATGCGCATGCACTAGCCAGCCACTCACGCGGCCCAGTGGCCAACAGCCCACTGCCTGGTAGTGGGCCGTAGATCACAGGTTGGGGACCCCTGATTTAGATGACAATATCATTTTTTTGCTTTAGGACCTATGCAGGTCCTAGTATTCAGCAGTTGCAAGAAATGGCATCTGGAAGCTATGTCACAATGGTGTATATACTCTACCTTCCCTTAAGTTGTCAGAACAGAGAGATACAGATATTGTAATATGTTACGTCCCATGTTTTACATGGCTTTCACCTTTATTTTTACACAATGTATATTCTGAGTGATATTTTCAAATACATTGACCACCACGAGGTACCACATGTATATTGTGCACTGACTGTAGTCATATAAAGTTTGAAGGTCCATGAATTCAATTTCTGGTAAAGGGCTTGAACCCTATAAATAATATCTAATTACCTAAGTTTAAAGATTCTCCATAAGGATGAAGCCGATCAATGCAACTGTAATTATATATGGGAATGATCTTGAGAGCTGGTGGGGGGAAATACTGCCTCAGATAAGAGAAACTGTGATCTACAACTGTGTAACAGGCAGAGAAAGAAATTCAGAAATGAACCTCCGCAACAGGCAGTAAAAGAATGGCTGGAAATTTGTACTTTCAGACTTGGAAACTTTCTTTTAACATACTATTACAATAAAGTATAATTAGTTCATCTGGTTGTGTTTTTTGTCTGGACTACCTGGGAAAGCTGATAGTAAATGAAAATACTACACAGGATAAAATACCACACTGTATTAAAACTGCAAGGGTTGGAAGCCTGTTCAGCAACTGTTCAAAATTACAATGGAACTGAATGAAAATACTTACAACCAGTGATTGAAGTTGAGGCTGTTACAGCAGTCGTGATTGCAATTGACACTTGGCAACTAGTTCACAATTTTGTAGATTTCAGTGCCTTCAGTCACATGATCCCCATTTGCGACCTTCCCTATTGGCTTCCAACAAGCAAAGTAGATGGGGAAGCCAGCAGGAGATTGCAGGTTGATCCTGTTCCCACAGCTTTTTTTTTTCCCTGAAGAGCTCCTGGGCAACATAGCAATCTCATACCCTGTTATGCCCATTCACAATCCATAGTGCTGATGACTGACCACCTGCCTGTACTCTGTAGTATTGACACCTGCCCTTCCATAACTCTCACCCACTGGCCTGATTGCCTGGGATATTGTTTGAGCACCTCTTGCATAGTGACAGCAATGGGGAGAGCTGGGATTGCACTCCCTAAGCAATATGGTCACATAATACTGTGCTTTAAACTGCATTGCTTAGTGATGGAAATTCCAGCCCCAATTGTCATTGTATCCTGTAACTGTAAATACTGTAAATTTATGCATTTGTTTAAATTGATTTATAAAATAAATTAATTAGTATTTAAATGTGCTTTTCAATACAAAATATTCTGATGTATTATGTCAGTATCCATTGATTAAAGTTCCATATATGGCTTTCATACTTCTAAAACATTTTCATAAAAATAATAAGAATACAAGAACCTTATTTATTATTGCAATTTTGCCCAAATGCATGAAAAAGCATAATTTGTCACAGGTTGGAGAAGAAAATAGTTCAGTGTATATATTATATATGGATATTCTGTTTGGCTTGAATTGAAATAGCTTTTGCAAAACTAGTGCTCATATACATAAGACAATAAATTCCCACCTCATGGAACTGTTGTCCCCAATTCAGGTCTGAACCTAGTGCCGAAACCAATGAAGAACACCAGACATAAAGTGCATGTTTTGTTTCCTTTTATTGAAGGGTTCCAATAAAAGAGGTCCTGACTAGAAAATGCCAAGGAACCTCAAACAATAGAATTAAGAAAGCTTTATACATTTTCACTAAAGCGGAAGGCTGGATAAGGCAGGATATATAAAACAAATCATTTAATAAACATTTTAATAATGATCTAACAATTGTCCTGTTGGTCTCTAGCCATCCCTTTTCCTAAACCTTGACTAATGAATGTTCCGGGAGTTATCTAATACACATTTTATTTGCTCCAGGCCATCCCTATTTGTAACTTCTAGCTGAGGTATGCAGGATGACTATCAGTCCTCTAACCACCCAGATACAAGTGTTACACGTGCATATTCTCTGTGAATAAACATTATTTGTTCTTGCCAGACAGACTCCACAATTACAGGCATCCCAGTTTTCTTTCAAGTGCATGCCATAGCCTTGTTTCATTTTAGCAGACAGCCCATCATTCTCTCCCTGTGAATCTGAAAATGATTTAATTTTCCAAGATTCATCCAACACTAATATTCATGTACGGAGAGACTCCGTAGTTCGCTTACAGGCAGAAAGGCAAAGCAGAAGGCATTGTAATCTATAACAGTGATTAAGAGAACAATGACTATACCCACCAGGGTCATCATTGGGGTTCTTAACCAGCCGAAATCAGGTAACCATCCTGTCAGCCAATGCTACCAGCCTTCCCATTTTTTCATATGGGGGTTGCAGCTATCTTTGCTATGTGTTCAGCTCGGTTTTGGAATTCCTCTGATTTGTCCAGAATATACACACAACATTGTTGTCCAATTAATGCATAAACACCTCCTTTGGATGCTAATACCACATCTAGAGCCATTCTATTCTGAACTGTCATTTGTCATATGTCTTCTTGTTCTTTTGCTGCAGCAATAAAAAGCTCCCCAATCTCATTAGCTAGAATTTTCACCACTGTCTGTATATGATACATGGCATTATTGAGGGACTGGAGCCCACCAAACCAGGCAAGGGGTCGGTAGTCTTTCAGGTACTTTCTGGATTGTCCAAGATCCCTATGGTTTCTAATCTTCCCTTCAGGTAAAGTGGGTGTAATATAGGTGGGCGGGAGGAGCACAGCTCCATAACAAGGCTCTTTCCAGTTTCTCAGAAGTCACTTAGAGGCACACTCTCCACAGACAAAATACTGTTCTACTAGAGCGCACCTTATTGTGTTTTTATCATAGTATCTATTTTTGTACCCATATGGTCTAGTGAATAAGGTTCTGTAATACCCAGCAAACGTTGGAGCTAGCTGTCTCTGTCGTAGCTCATAAGTAATCGGCATAGGCTGATATTGGAATATAGTTGTCAATTTGAGTCAAACACACCTAGTGCAGGTTGTGATTAAATCCAGACCCCTGGCCAACCTTCCAGTTTCATCAAATGGGGTGTAGTATGAACCCCAAAAGATATTCTCAACTTCCTGCCTATGGTGTTTGTGGAGTTCCATACAATCTGCCTTTGGTAATCAACAACATTGGCGAAAACACCAATGTCCTTTAGTTACCACTACATGTATGAACTCATTGTTATTGCCCTTTAAATTTGTTGAATTTTCCCATGTGTCAAATGTTCGGTCCCTAAGCCACCTGGGATCTGCTAACCTTTCTCCCCTTTCTGCCATCTGACTAGAGTTTAATGGCAGAGGAATCAGAGGGAGTCCATGTTCTGAGCTTAACAGGCATCAAAGTGCAGACCTAATATTTGGGCTGTACCACAGCTATGGCAACCATTTCTGACATTGCTATAAATGAATTAAGGTGTCATCCACTGAGGTCATGTCCAGAATTAGTTCATACATTTGTCCCATCTCTGCTAGCCACAGAAAGAACAACCCAAAGACCAGCCAGGTCACACCAGCTTGCCCTTTCTGTCCTCATAATTTTTATTACCTCGGGGGGGGGGGGAATTTTTTTTGTTCTGATAAACAGATTGAGAACAGGTGAAAAGTATGATATGTCCCTTTATAGTCAGCTTGGACCGCTAGGTCTACTTTCTCAATCCAATACACTTATGCCAAACTAGGTCTTCACAGCTTGGGTCTTTGTTGAGATTATTTTGTTTTGGTGTTTCTAATATTCCCTTGATCTGCAATAAGGGGGTTCTAGACCCTCCCATAAGTTACCTTTAGTGTAGCCTTTCAAATGTAGATGATGGGTTGTAAAACTCATGAGAGTGAGCTTTTTCCCAACTATGGTCTTATTCTGATAGTTGCTAAGTCTATTTCTCTTAATGTCTTAGCCTTCACCTCCCAATCTGGTAATGGCAATAATTGGGTGACTCCCCTAATTCTAGTGTGGGTAACTACTAATATCTTTTGGGGAAATTTTCTAATTGAGAGAATAACTATGGGAGGTATTTCTCCTCCCATGCAACAATGGTTCCAGAGGCTTTTGTTTCCAGAATAATAACTTAAGTCCCAGATCTTCTTCAGGCTGCACAGTCCAAGAATCAGGAGTAGCAGATTGTGGGTATTTCTTCACTCTGGAATGATTCGTCCAAGATGCCGGGCCTTCCACTTTTATGTATGGGTAATCAGAAGCACTTGAAATGGTCACTTCCATTTTTCATCCAAGGAGGTTGTTGGTCACCACATCTTTACGATCACCCAGTCTCCAGGTTGAAATGGATGCACTGGATGATCTAGTCCAGGGTATTGGTTTTCCTGTAGATAACAGGGAAAAGAATTCATAACCCCAATGAGTTGTCTTACATATTGGTACAAGATCAGTTTGCCCACCTGTAGGATGAACCTCTCCTCTGCCTTTAGGAAGGGGTATGGTTGTCCTCAAAGAAACTCAAGCCTGTTCGCTTTTGAGGTGCAATGCAAAGCCTTAACAACGAGAGTGGCAAGGCTTGCAGCCAGGACAAGTGAGCCTCCTGACACAGCTTAGCTAGGTGTCATTTTAGTAAATCATTACATTTTTCTACTATAGGGTGATAGACTAAGTGAAGCTTCCAAGTAGTGTTTAGCTGTTCACACAATTGTTGCACAACTTTAGTTGTGAAATGTAGGCCAGACTATACTATTTGGCATCCCAAACCGAGGAATAATTTCTTTCAGTAGGACTTTTATTACTTCATGGGCTTTATTAGTCCTGCAAGCAAAAGCCTCAGGCCACCCTGTGAAGATACATACTAGTACCAAAACATACTTGAAACCTTGCTTTCTAGGTCATTCAGTGAAGTCTATTTCCCAAATGGCCCCTGGGTAGTTGCCTTTAAGTTGGACTCCTAGGGGTGGGCACCTGGCCACTTTTGGATTATTTCTGCCACAGATCAGGGAAGCTGCTACAGCTTGGGAGGCAGCAGAATAGAGACCCTTGCCTACTGCATAATGCAGACATGTCAAACACAAGGCCCGCGGGCCGGATCCGGCCCGATATGTGGTTCTGTCCGACTCGGGGACCTGCTCTGGAAAGAGCGAAGGACCGGCCCGCCGCACCTCGGACTGGCCCAGGCTAACCGGGCGCTGATCTACAACCTGGTTGCGTCCATCAAAGCCAGTACGCATTCAGCCTTAAATCCACAGGGCAGCAACGCCCTGGCACCTGGGTGTGCGCGCAAGCGGAGTCCGGCATCCCTGCTGGCTGTCTTGCCCCGCAGGCTGACTTCACCCAGGATGCTGGCGCTGGCCGTCTCCTGTGCGCACACCTGGGGGGTGGGGCAGAGGTGGCGAGGCAGCTCCTTGCTGGTTCCAGTGGATCTTAGGCTGAGTGCGTTCTGGCTTTGATGGACACAACCAGGTTGTAGATGAGCGCCACCACCCCCCAGCACCTCCAGCCTTGCAGCCACGAGGCTTTCCTTTCACCGGGACAGACCCCCCCCCCACGCGGGATAGCAAGACCAGCGGCAACATAGCAGCACTGGCAATCTCTCCCACTCCCATCACCCCTTCCTGAGCGTGGAGGAAGAAAGAGATGAGAAGGAGAGAAGGAAGGAAGGAAGGAAGTGTAGCGAAGAGGGGAGTTGGGGGGATTGGCGCTGGCTGGGAGGCTTTGCTGGAGCTCTGCGGATTCGGCAGAGAGGTGGGGAGCTCCGGCGGCCTCCGCGGTGGCTGGCAGCAGGGCGGGGCTCTTGGGGAGGGATTTTTAAAGGGGAAGAGGAGATTGACTGGGGCAAGAAGATTTTATTTTCTCTTTTCTGGACAGACAAGCCAAGAGGAGGGAGAGCGAGGTAGGAAGTTTATTCTCTGGAGAGAGAATAAAAAGCCTTTTTGCCAACTTTCTACCTTGCTCTCCCTCCTCTTGGCTTGTCTGTCCGGAACGCTGAGCGCGTTCTGGCTTTGATGGATGCAACCAGGTTATAGATCAGCACCAACCCCCCCCCCCATCAGCACCTCCAGCCTCGCCATCACGAGGCATGGACCACCCCCGCCGGCCCACATGGTATAGGAATGGCTGGCAGCAGCATGTTAGTGCTGGCAATCTCTCCCCCTCCCATCACCCATTCCTGAGTGCGGGGGAAGGAAAGAGATGAGAAGGCGAAGGAAGGAACAGAGAGAGGAAGGAAGGAATGGAGCAACGGAGGGTGGGAGGAAGGAAGGGAGGAACGGAGGGTGGGAGGGAGGAAAAAAGAGGAAGGAAGGAACAGGGTGGGAGGGAGGGAGGGAGGGAGGAACAGGGAGGAAGGAATGGAGGGTGGGAGGGAGGGAGGGTGGAACAGAAAGAAAGGAACAGGGAGGAAGGAACAAAGGGTGAGAGGAAGGAAGGAAGGAACGGAGGGAAGAAGGAAGGGAGGGAGGGAGGGAAAAGGAGGGAGGAAGGAAGGAACAGGAAGGAAGGAACGGGGGGAGGGGGGGAAGGAAGTAACAGGAAGTAAGGAAGGGAGGGTGGGAAGGAGGGAGGAAGGAAGGAACGGAGGGTGGGAGGGAGGAAGGAAGGAGAAGGAAGGAAGAGAGGGTGGGAGGGACTATGTCCCAGCGCTCGCCCTGGTCCCACCCTCCTCTGCCGGAGACCCTCAGATCTGCCCCAGTCCTGCCCAGGCACCCCTGAAGCAAGTGATGTCGAGCTGGCCATGCCCACCCAGCAGGCCACGCCCACCCCACCCACACCCACTCAGTAGGCCACGCCCATCCGGGCCACACCCCCCCCCCCCCCGAGGGCAACCACAATGCTGATGCGGCCCTCAATGAAATTGAGTTTGACACCCCTGACATAGTGTGTCACAAAGTCTACCAGGGCTTTTGTCCCCAATGTATGCTTCCATGTATTTGTGATAAAAGAATTATTAAGGGTATATTTGGTTGAATAAGTTTTCCATCTAGCCTCCACCACCCATCATCCCCCTCCCTGCCTCCAGTTGACGTGGCCCATGTCCTGTCTTTGGATGTGTAAGAGGGTGGAGAAGTGGGTATGGATGGGGAAATTGGAATTAGGGAGGCTGTTAGTTCTGAGTGCCATAGGGTGGCTTCCTTAGTAGCCCTATCTGCAGCCCGGTTCCCTTTCGTGTAAAGGGTGTCTTCCTTAGAATGCCCCTTGACATGTATGACTGCTACTTGTTTTGGCTGTCATACTGCCTCTAATAATTCTAAAATTTGTGGGCCATGCTTAATAGTTGATCCTTTTGCATTTAATAATCCTCTTTCCTTCCATAAGTCTCCATGGGTATGCAAGGTTCCAAAGGCATATTTGCTATCTGTATAAATATTTACTGTTTGTCCCACAGCCAGCTGTAAGACTCTAGTTAAAATGACCAGTTCAGCCAGTTGGGCAGATGTGTTTACTGGTAATAGTTTGGTTTCTATAACTTCCCATGGTGTGACCACCACATATCCTGCCTTTCTCTGGCCTTCTACCATAACGCTACTACCATCTGTAAACCATTCGCAGTCAGCATTTGGGATAGGCTGATAGCTAAGATCGGGTCTACTGGCATAGACTGAATCTACCACCTATCCACAATCATGATGCAATTCAGTATCCACATGGGGTAAAAGTGTAGCTGGATTGAGTGTATTGCATACCTCTAATTGTATGGCTGGGACGTCAAGCCAGAAAGTCTGATATTTTTGCTTGGCAGCTCAGTCATCTAAAATGCTCCCTTTACTTCCATAATCTCTTGAACCCTGTGTGGGACCTTGACTATGAGATGTTGTCCCAGTGTTAACTTTTGAGCTTCTTCAACTAGCAGGGCTGTTGCTGCCATGGTTCGCAAACAGCCAGGCCATCCCAATGCCACCCCATCTATCTGCTTACTGAAATGTGCCACAGATCTTTGCCATGAGCCTAGTTTCTGAGTGAGAACTGCTGCAATGCCTTTCCATTCATGTGCAAAGAGAGTAAAAGATCTAGTGGGGTCCGGAAGCCCCAGTGCCAGTGCTCTCATAAGCTCATTCTTTATTTGTGTGAACGCTTGTTGGCATTCTCTAGTCCATTCAAATATTTCCCTGCCCCCCCCTTTAACTGCTTCATAAACGGACGACAATTAATCCAAAATTAGGAATCCAAATTCTACAAAAAACAACCATCCCCAAGAATCCTCTTAGTTGTTTTCTGTTAAGAAAGGGCTTTAATTGACATATTGCTTCCCTCCTTGGGGCTAACAATCTCTGCTGTCCTGCAGAGATGCCATACCCTAATAATATACCTGTGCATTTGGTTTTTCTTGCCTAAATGTAGAACCTTACTTTTTTCACCATGGAATTTCATGGTGCCAGCCAATTCAAGAGTTGCCAGCCAATTCAAGAGTTGCCAGCCAATTCAAGAGCAGTATAGTTCCTTCTATACATGTCTCCCTTGTATTGGTACCTAAAAGCAAATCATCCACGTACTGTACAACCGAATAATCCTTGACCCATGATGGTTTATACAGGTCCTTGACCAAGTATTGGTCAAAGATTGTGGGACTTTTTAAAATCCTTGTGGTAACCTAGTCCATGTATGCCTGATGTGGAGTCTTGCCATTCAAAGGCAAAAATTGGTTGGCATTCTTTTGCTAATGGAATACAGAAAAAGGCATCCTTTAAGTCCAACACCATAAACCACTTATCTTTTGGATTAACTTGTGCCAACAAGGTATATGGATTGAGTACTACCGCATGGAGGGTGAGAATATTTCTATTCACCCCCCACAAATTATTAATGAAATGAAATGACCCGTCTGGCTTTTTAACAGGTAGCACTGGGTATTCCAAGATGGAGATGTTTGAGTTATGAGTCCCCATTCTAGAAATTCTCTATAATGGGTTGGAGACTTTGTCTTACCTTCCATTTAATATTATATTGCTTTATATTAGCCACTTGTCCCCCTGGGGCTAAAGCCACTATGACTGGTTTAACAAATACCGCCTTCCCTGGCTGTCCCACTGGTCAAATCCAAGGTTTCACAGCATTTTCTATTTCAGGTGGGATTGGGGAAATTTCTTCTTTTATTACTAGGGCGGTTCCTCTCCATATTTCTTCTTGGGGTATCTTCATTTATGTTTCCCCCTTTGCATGTTATGATTACTTGTAATTTACTAAGGATGACCCATGCCAAGAGTGGGACTGGACATTCTGGTAAATACAGGAACTGGTGAGTTAAAACAGTGCACCGTATTTTACATTATAAACATTATAAAAATGGGGCTGAAATAGCTTTTCCTAAAGCTCCAACAATAGGTATCTCATCAGCAGTCTGAGGAGCAATAGGTCTGTTAAGGACAGATCTGCTTACTCCTGTATCTATTAACATCCTGTGTGTAGGCCCCCCGATTTGGACTTCAACCCCGGGTTCGGGGACTGGGGCAGCAATAGCTCCTTGCCCCTGGCCTCTTTATTCTTCTTCTTTTGTTTGCATGGCCCTAGCCACCAGGCATTCACTTTTCCAATATCCTTCCTTTTTGCATATAGCACACTGGTTGGATCCCAAGGGGATCCCTTCCTCTTCCATGCCCTGTGCTAGAAGTGGGGTGGGGTGCCCTATCTTGGATTCCCTGAACTCCCCCTCCTCACCTACCTCTTCTGGATTGTTGTTCCCTTCCTACCTCCTTTTCCTGCCTAAGGGCATCTGCTAGGAACATAGTGTTTCGGCGAGCCTTTTGGAATTATTTCTTATTTTCTTCTTGCCCTCTGTTAGTAAAAACTTTATAAGCTATCTCAACCAATGCCCAGACCTCCTTCTACCTTCTGTATCTTTCGTCTAATATCTTCTTCTGATTGCCCTATAAAAATCATGTTTATCATTTTCTGTTTGTCTGGGGCTTCAGGATCTAAATCAGGGTTATTACCCGTAAGCCTGGTATATTCTTTCAAGAAAATCCCCAGGACTGTCATCCTTCTTTTGCCTTATTTCATAAACCTTTGCAAGGTTCGTAATTTTGGGAACTCCACTTTGGATTCCATACAAGACTAAGGATTGATAATTCCGTAGCCTCATATTGTCCCCATCATCATCCAGGTCCCATCCTGGATCCGTGAGGGGGCATTCCCAGCGGTTATCATTCTCATGCTCTCTTTTTAACTGCTGCTCCATTGCCCCCTTCACAAATCTCCGTTCCTCTGGTGTTAGAAGAACATCCATCAATGTCTGAATGCCTGTCGAAGTGGGGTTATGTGTCCTTATAATAGATAAGAGCAGATAGTACATTTTCTCTGGGTTTTCCCTATAAATGGGATTTTGTTGCTTCCAGTTATAGAGATCCGAAGTAGAAAATGGTGGGTAAACTAACACTCAACTGAATCTGTTTCCTTCCCCTACCACTATATTTTCTCTAAGCAGAGCCTGCATCTCTGTTTTCCACTTTGTTTGAGATTGGGTGTCACAAGAGTTATTCGCTGTTTGATTACATTGTTCCTTAGCGTTCTCTAGAATCTCCTTGTCTGGGTCATCCCATTCCATGAGTAAGTAGGGGGTGGCAGATCAATCTCAGAGTCCTCCAGTATAACTGGGGGAACACTGGGTTTCTTTAAGTTAGGATCCTGCACTGCACATATAAAAGTTCTTTCACAATGGCAATCTTGTAGCAGAGACGGACTGTTCCAATTTCACAAAGAGTTCCAGATATTGAATTTCAGCATGCCGTTTTTACTCCAAGAAGGCAGTTCTCACTTCTTCAATTAATTGGTGATTGATTGATCCTTGGGGTGGCCAGAAATATCCTGGATTATCTAATTTTAAGTATGGCCATACTGATACACAATAGTGAGAAAAGGCTGCCTTGGTCCCTATATCTAATCCCCTTAATATTTCAAAATTAGCTAAAATACAACCTACCAGCGTGTCTTCAGGCAGCTTCCCTTTAGGCAACTCTGTTGCCTCTTGACTGGATGCTTTTTTGCTTCCCATATCAAAGCCAGATCTCAGACGAATTCTCTTACCCCTGGGATGGTCTTTGCCTTTGTTTTAGCTTTTACTTAGGGCTGGATCTCATGCAGATCCTCACCCCTTATCCCCTGGGGACATCTCCTGTGCAGTCTTTACCTTCTCCCCAAATGTTGCCTCTTTCTTTTCCTCCTCTGGCGGTTGTTTCTGCTCCTTGATTTCTTAGGGTCTTCAGCCTTTGAGTTCGATTAAGATATCACCAAGGATTTCACCGTGGCCGGACGTTCATTTAGACAGTGGCTCATTACATTCTATCAATTCACTCTGTGCATTGACGGGACATGTGGATTCCTGCAAATTCCCTTTTCCAGTTACCCAATCATTGACAAAAGCTCATGAGCCTTGAGTGTGGCTGATATATGCAGAAACATACAATTCTAGTCACTGACCGGAAGTTTTATTTCCGACCATTCACACACCTTTCAGCCACCAGTCTTACCATCCGGGAACCCTCCTTCGGTGGTCATTGGTGTCTTCCAATTGAATCCAGGTGTGGAATCCCGGATGAACCTCCAGATTGTTGTCCCCAGTTCGGGTCTGAGCCTGATGCCAAAGCTGTTGAAGAACACCAGACATGAGGTGCAGGTTTTGTTTCCTTTTATTGAAGCACTCCAAGAAAAGGGGTTCTGGCTAGAAAATGCCAAGGAACTTCGAACAATAAAATTAAGAAAGCTTTACAGATTTTCACTAAAGCGGAAGGCTAGATTAGGTGGGATATATAAAACAAATCATTTAATAAACATTTTAGTAATGATCTAACAATTGTCCTATTGGTCTCTAGCTGTCCCTATTCTTAAGCCTTGGCTAATGAATGGACAGGGGACTCTACAATTTGGTATTACATTACAACAATCTAATGCAGTCTTTCACAACAGAAAGCTTTGAAAGAGTGACCAGTTTGCTTGAGAGTGGGGCTTTATTCTTGGTAGGTCCTCATAACTGACTTTGTGTGCCAAAAGTGTCTTTTTTTCCTCCCTAATCTTGGACTTTTTCTTTCCTTAAATATGTTTTCTGTGGAGAAAAATTGACATTATACATTTTTCTAAGACAAAAAAAATATGTAAATGATAAACACCATTCAACACCATGCAAGGATGACACAGACTTCCTAAACAAACTGAATGCATTTTTTGGTAGATTTGAGGCATCAAATAGCACTCCTGCTAGGAAATCTGTGCCCCATCCTGATGAGCAAGTGCCAAGCTTTGATGTCACCTCTGTCCGGAAAACACTGCAGACAGTTAAAATTCGGAAAGCAGCAGGCCCAGATAACATCCCTGGACGTGTCCTCAGGGAATGCGCACAGGAGCTGGCTTGTGTTCTCACAGATATTTTCAATCTCTCATTGCAGCAGGCAGTGGTCCCATCGTTTTTTAAGATGGCCATCATCTTGCCAGTGCCAAAAAAGTCCACAATTACAGGCCTCAATGATTACCGTCCAGTTGCACTGACATCCACCATCATGAAATGCTTTGAGAAGCTGATAAAGGACACTATTGTATCTAGCCTCCCACCAGCATTTGACCTGCTTCAGTTTGCCTACCGACCAAATCGCTCTATGGAGGATGCTATTTCTTCCGTTCTCCATCTGAGCCTGAAGCACTTAGAGCAGTGGTGGCGAACCTATGGCACGGGTGCCAGAGGCGGCACTCAAAGCCCTCTCTGTTGGCACGCGTGTTGTCGCCCCAGTCCTAGGCCTTCATCTGGGTTTTATAAAACCTTTTCGCTTTAGGCCTCCGCCGCTGTGTGCAAAAAAAAAAAAAAAGGTTCAATCAGTCAATTTCAACTTCTTGCGGGAAAAAAAAGATCTTGCAAAGTTGGAATTGATTGATTGAACTTTTTAGTCCCACCCTGTCTGCCGTTACCACCGCAACCACACCCACCCAATTGGCCATGCCCTCCCAATTGGCCACACCCAGCCAATGAGCCACACCCACCCGGCACTCGATGATGCATAAGTGGGTTTTGGGTTGCAGTTTGGGCACTCAGTCTCTAAAAGGTTCGCCATCACTGACTTAGAGGAAAGAAATACTCATGTGCGTTTGCTGTTTGTCGACTTCAATTCGGCGTTTAACACAATCATTCCCCAGCATCTAGTAGACAAACTGGGCCTTTTAGG
This sequence comes from Azemiops feae, assembly GCA_023970755.1. NCBI lineage: Eukaryota > Metazoa > Chordata > Lepidosauria > Squamata > Viperidae > Azemiops > Azemiops feae. The sequence goes on along the minus strand of JALGBA010001257.1, from coordinate 254,309 downwards.
CTTAAACACTCCTTTGTGCAACTGGATTCTTGATTTTCTTACCAACAGGCCCCAATATGTGCGAGTTGGAACAAATACCTCTAATACCATTTTCTTGAGCACAGGTTCTCCTCAGGGCTGCGTCTTAAGTCCGCTGCTGTTCACCCTATTGACCCATGATTGTTGTGCTAGGTTTGCCACCAACCATATAGTGAAATTTGCAGATGATACAACAGTAGTGGGCCTTATTCATCATGACAAGGTGGAAGCTTACCGCAAGGAGGTTGAGGGGTTGGTGAACTGGTGTAAGGAAAACAGCCTAGTTTTAAATACCGGAAAAACCAAAGAGATCATTGTTGATTTCAGGAAAGGCAGGCACAGCCACTCTTCTCTGTGCATTAATGATTCACCTGTGGAGATGGTTACCAGCATCAAATTCCTGGGTGGGCAGCTAACGAGTAGGCTGACTTGGTCGCTCAACAGTGAGAAACTGGTGAAGCGGGCACAGCAGTGCCTGCATTTTCTGCATCGCATGAGAAAAGCACATCTTCCTTCCCCTGTCCTGACCACTTTCTACAGGGGGACAATCAAGAGCATCCTGTCATACAGCATCACAGTCTGGTTTGAAGGCATCATTGCTTCAGACAGGAAGGCGGTGCAGAGAGTGGTGAGAATGGCCGAAAAGATCATTGGCAGTTCCCTCCCCCCCATCCAGGACATAGCACAGAAGCGTTGCTTGAGCAGGGTCCGTAAGATTATCTGGGACACTACACATCCTCTTCACAACCTGTTTTCCTTGTTACCTTCTGGGAGGAGGCTTCATGGTATCCGTAGCAGAACATCCAGATTCAGCCATAGTTTCATTCCATACAGCATTAACCTTGTGAACTCTCAAGCTTCCTCCTTCCGTTATATATTCAAGATGGACAGTATTTAATATTTATTTGCTACGTATATGTAGGGATGTGGGTCTATACATATGTTGTTCATAGTATGTTTAGGTGTGTGTCATGTATGTGTTTCACTTTGAGAGCGGGCAACTAAATTTCATTTTTGATGTGTGCCGTTGTGCCCACAGTAAAAGAATGACAATAAAGCTTATCTTATCTTATCTTATCTTATTTGTCTTGCTGTATTAGCTTTATTTTATGAATGGTGTGAAATTTTATGTTACTTTGGTCTGTTTTAATACAGTCAGTGTCATGGTTCCAGTAGATGAGACCAAACAAATCAGAACTCTGAGGCTGGAAGTTTCCTCAAAGAACATGTTTATTGGCTACATAGTATTGGCATGGTCAAAAATGAAACCATTCCTCCAAAGTGTTACAATATTACAAAGTTAAACTCCCCACCCCCATACTATGCAATTTGCTACGTTTCCCAATAGAATAGTTTGGCAGGCTTTCTGACAGAATGCTCAACCCCCCAATTCAACCAGTAGAAATGACCTTGGCTCCCATGGGACAGAGAATTGTTTAGACTAGCAGAAAACCTCCACTTCCCCCTCTCATTCTTGTGGCAAGCTAGAATGAGCAAGATTGCTTTAGCCAGGTTCGTTGTAGAGTTGACAGTCGGACCCCCTTAAAGAGAAAGCAGATCCTGTAGGGAAACAAAAGTAGAGATTAGGAATCCCCCTGAGGTTTTTGAGGATGCTTATCATAAAATCATCATATCAGTCTGTCTGCCTTAACATCTGAACTTTTCACCCAAGTAGCTTCCCATAATGGATAACCTTTCCACTGTAGTTTTCCCTTATACAATCTAGAATTGAGAATGCGTTTGATTTCGAAATGTGTTTCCCCTTCCACTAAAATGGGACCTGGCACCTTCTTGGGGATTGGTCGTAATGAGGATTCCCTGACAGGCTTTAGCAAACTGCAATGAAAAACGGTGAATCTTTCCTAAAAAACGAGGGAGTTTTAACTCAACTGTGATAGGATTTATGATCTTAACTATGGGGAAGGAACCAAAGAATTTAGGTCCTAATTTCTTGCTAGGCAATTTAAGCCTTAAATACTTGGTAGATAGATAGACTTTCTCCCCCACATAAAATGGCCTCTCAGGGGACCTCTTCTTCTTTTTTTTATTAATGTTTTATTGATTTTCTAGTTTTACATTTAAGTATTCAAAAAGCAACGTGGTGGCTGGGCCAATCGATAATACAATAACATACAAGTATCTTCAGTACAAGTGTCAAGCTACTACATCAAATTTTTCCTCTCTTTTCCCCTCAGTATTCACTGTCTCCTGTCTAAACTAATACAATTCTTATTAAATCAATTAAATAAAAATGACATTCTTACATTTATCAATAATTTTGGCTTATACATATCCTTATTATTTTAACATTCAGCCTTTATAGACAACCAATGTCCTAATTAGTTTTCCCCAATTTTTAATTTCCCGTTAATGTTTAACTTTTACATTTAGTATTTATAATTTCCAAATTTTAAATAACCAAAGTTCCCATTATCACAATTCATCACAAAGTCTAATATTCAGAATACACATCTTATCTATTTGGATATATTCTATTTCTCACCATCTTACATCAACTAATTGATAATACAGTATAACATTCTTATTTTCTATTAATTTCCAAAAATCTTAAATTTAGTAACCAAATTTTCTCTTGTTTCAACATCAAATACTTCCTCTCTTTTTCTCTTAATGTCTATTTATCTCATATTTAAGCTAATACAGTTTTTATTATATCAGCTAAATGAAAACATGTTTATTATGTTTATCAGTATATTTTTAGCTTATATGTATCTTAATTAGCTTTACATTCAATCTTTATAAACAAATCAATATTCACATTTAGCTTTTAATATTTATACTTCCAAATTTTAAAATAACCAAAGTTTTCTTTATCTCAATTCATAACAAAATCTAGTATTCAAAGTACGTATCTTATCAAATCAAGTATATTCTATTTTAATCCTTACTAATAAATCAAAGCCCCAATTTTCTTCAGCCTTATTCTAGCTTTCTTTCTTTGCCAGCTCGCCTTCCATATCTGTGCTTTTAAATCATCGTATAGATCTCCCTCTATTATTGTATATATTGTTTGAAATAAGAAAGGCCATCCAATCACCATTTTTTTGAAGGGGCTAACAAATCGTCTCTCTGTTTTTCTCTCTCAGCGTAGTTGTCCTGAAATGTTTATCTTCCCTTCGGTCTGTTCTTCTTCTTGATCCTCAGGTTTCTTCTGGTTTATATAGAAAGTCTTTTCCATTTTCAAAGTTGTCAATCCCTTTTCTGAGTTTTCCGTTAACTGTATTTGTTGATCAGTTGAATCTTCTATCATAGCATTTGATTGCTCCACTTCTTCTATTATATTCTGTGTAGTTAATTCTTTGGTTGTAATCAAAGTTTGGGTTCGTATATTTAGGCTGACATCTTGTTCTTCTCTGTAGCCTCTTATTTCATCAGTGGCTTTAAGAATAGTTTCATGAATTGCTTTCAGCATAAATAAAATCTGTTCCTGATCTTCATCCATGTTCTCTTAATGGTGTGAATTAAAAGCTTTACAATCAAAGAGTGAAAATAATTTTTATCACTGAGTATAGAACACAGCTGGGCTTCTCACAGCTGATTGCCAAGGTTACAAAAGTATTATCTATAGTCTGGGCTTTGAGCCAAGTCTCTTCTAGGTAATAACAGATTGCAGTATCAGGTTGAGCCACAAGATGTTGCCCATACGTTTAGGATTTTTTTTTAAATCCAAGATTTTTATAGTCCTTTTTACAATTTTACTTCTTTTTTGTAAATAAAAACCCAAATCTTCAATAAGGATAGGAAATCTTTTAATCCTCAAGGTTTAGAAAGATAAAAATCCAGTTAAAATCAGGTTATTGTTTCAACATTTTAAACTCCCCTGGATAGTCAGTCACCGCTGTTTTTAGAGGGTGGGATAGAGTTTCCCTTCCCTCTCTACAGGGGGGAAAATACTTTGGGCAGCTTATACAGGTGGAAAAAATAGGATTGAATAGAGGTTCAGATCTCACCCAGTCTCATCTGTGCTGCTTTATAGGTGCCTGGTGGTAAGTTTGACTTCGGCTATCTGCAGCCTAGTGATAAGCCATATTTCTATGGCCGGTTTTTCGTCCGCCGGTTTGGAGGGCTGTGCCGGATCGAATGGAAGGGCTACCGCCCTCCCGTGATCCAGCGGGAATCCCCTCCTTGCTGGTTGCCCCTACAGGGCGACTTTTGACCCTTTCCAGGGTCCCCCAGTGATGCGAAATCGGATGTGGAAGATGGAGTTCGCCTTCCAAACGTCCGTGGCAGCTGCGTCGGCAAACCAGAAGTCCTGAGGGGACCTCTTCTTATCAGCTTGTTCTTTATACATTATTATGGCGTGGACTAAAGCTTTCTTTACATTAGCCCAAATGCTTTGCCATGATGTCACCCACTGATCTAAGGTTTGCAAGGCAGGGGGTTTCTGCAGTTATTCAGGCATGAGGATAAACTCTCGGCCAGTGGCTATTTTAAATGGAGTAAGTCCAGTGCTGCTGTGCACTGTATTATTATATATATGCCACTTCGGCAAAAGGCAGGAGGTCAGCCCAATTAGTCTATTGGTAGTTGATGTAGCATCTGAGGTATTGTTCCACCATTGCGTTCGAATGTTCAGCTGATCCATTCGTGCTTGGATGAAAAGCTGATGAAAGCCCTTGAGTGGACCCAATTAGCTTGACCAAGTCTCTCCAGAACCCTGCAGTAAATTGAATCCCCCTATCTGATATAATCCTCTTTGTTGCTCTGTGGAGATGGTAGATGTGCTTCAGAAATAGCTTGGCTAATTTTTGAGCAGAGGGGAGCCCTGAGCAGGCAATGAAATGGGCTTGCTTTGAAAAGATATCAATGACAGTCCATATTACCGTATTTCCGTTACTTTCTGGTAATTCAACAATAAAGTCCATGGCTATCTTCTCCCAGGGCTGGGATGGGTCTGCTACCTTTTGCAATAACCCTGGGGGTTTCCCAGGATGTTTCTTCATGGCTGCACAAGTGGCACAGCTTTTTATATAGTTTTCAATATCTTTTTTTCATTCTTGGCCACCACAATTGCCGCCAGACTAAATGCAAAGTTTTTAAGAACCCAAAGTGGCCAGCCTGCATTGAAGGGCTTGAATTCTGAGAGATTTCAGCAGGTACAGTTTGGACCCCTTCCAGGCTAAACCATCCCGATAGGTCAACAAGGTTTTATTCTCCTGGAACTAGGTATCAATCTTTAAGTTTTGGGGTTAAGCAGCTATCTGCCTCGGTAGATTGCCTTTGCATCTGACCCCTTGTGGTTATTTTAGAAACTGATTGTGGTAGGGGAATAATAGAATTAATAACTTCCTCTCGGTGGCTTTTGTATTGGGGCATTCTCGACAAAGCATCAGCCAAAAAATTTCTACCCCCTGGGAAGTATTTTAAAATAAAGTTCAGACAATTAAAGTATTGTGCCCATCAGACCTGTTTGGGGGACAACTTTCAAGGGGTCTTCAGTGCCTCTAAATTTTTATGATCAGTCGACACTTCAAAAGGCACTTTCCTCAAGGAAGTGGCATCAAGTTAGCAATGCTCACCTCACTGCGAAAGCCTTCTCCCAAACAGCCCACCACCTTTCAGTGTCCATTAATTTTTGAGAGGTGTAGGCGCAAGGTTGTAGGTCTCCTTTTTGGTTCCTTTGCTCCCACTTCTACATCACTTGCATCAGCTTGGATGATAAATTGCCCCTCAGGGTCAGGGTGGCTGAGAATGGGTTCGGCTGCAAACAGTCTCTTTGAGTGCTCAAATGCTGCTTGGTGCTCTATAGACCATTGTAAAGGTTGACAAGGTCGGGGCTTTTTTCCTCCTTTCCCAGTTTTCAGTAGCTCAGTGATTGGCAAAGCTATCTTAGCGAAGGAGGGAATGAATTGCCAGTAAAAGTTTGCAAATCCTAGAAAATTTTGAAGCTGCTTGCAGGTCCATGGGGGCTGCCATTCCAGCACTGCCTTAACTTTGACAGGATCCATTTCCACTCCCTCACTGGAAATTCTGTACCCAAGGTAGTCGAGGCGTGTTTGATGGAATTCACACCTAGAGAGCTTAGCGTAGGGGTTAGCTCTGAGCAGCTTCTTGAGCACTTAGCGTACTAATTTGACATGCTCCTCCATGATCTCAGTGTACAATAGACTTTAGGAGAAACCCTACTATTCTATAACCTCTTACAATACTAGACAACACAGTATCAACAGTAGAGACCTTCAAGTTTCTAGGTTCTATAATATCTCAAGATTTAAAATGGACATCTAACATAAAAAATGTAATCAAAAAAGCACAACAAAAATGTTCTTGTGCTGAGTGGGCCAGGCTTCCGGGCGGCGGCAGCAGGCTAATAGAGCTGTGTGAGCTGCTGGCGGCGCTGGCCCAAGGCACAGGGGGAGGGGGAGGCAGGTGTTGCAGATTCCCCATGCACGAGACTGGGATTTTTTCCCCGCTATTGGATTTTCGCTACCAGACTGTTTAACTTGATGCAACTTGGATGGAGCCGAGGCATCCAAGCCACTGGGGGCCGCTTGAGTGGGGGGGAGGAAGAGGAGGAGAAGAGCAGTGAGGTTTTGTGCCAGCCAGCCGGCCAGGCGAGGCAGTCTGGCAGCGAAAAGCTACGGGGACCGGAGAAAAAAAACCCAGATCCCACATAAGGTGGAGGATTTTCGCTGCCAGACTCTTTAAATTCCTAAAAGTTTACTTGATGCAGAATGCATATCCTTCCCTTTCTGCATCAAGTTAAACAGTCTGGTAGCGAAAATCCAATACGGAGAAAAACTCCCAGTCTCATGCATGGGGAATCTGCACTGCCTGCCTCCCCCTTCCCCTCCCTCTGTGCCTTGGGCCGGCGCCACCAGCAGCTCACACAGATCCATTAGGCAGCCACCGCTGCCCAGAGGCCTGGCCCGCCCAGCACAAAAGAGGCAAAACAGCCATCTAGCAAGCTCGAGCAGAGGTGGTAGAGCATGCCCACCAGACCCACCGATTTTTTAAGTGCCATTTAACTACCGGTTTGCCGAACTGAACGATACATTCCCACCACTGCCTGGATCTCCCCCAACCCTGCCCAATCAACCAATCTATTTCAACTTCTTGTGGGGAAAAAAGGATCTCACGAAGTTGGAATTGATCGATTGAACTTTTTTTTTAGTCCCACACGGCAGTGGAGGAAGTGACGGAGGACCGCGTCAGAGCTGGAAAGAAGGTGCTGCATGGGTATGATCGGGGGCGAGAAGGGGGTGTTTTCTGCTAAGTATCTTGTATGGAGCTGAGGAAATGGGCCAGGTGGGGGGGAGCTGCCAATGCCGCTGCCATGAGGCTTGGCAGATCCCCCCCGAGCGGCCATGATTCCCCCCTCCCCAGCCAGCCAACCACCATTGCCCGACCTACTCCTCGCCTGGCCAGCCGGCTGGTACAAAACCTTACCGCTCTTCTCCTCATCCCCACTCAAGTGGCCATCAGTGGCATGAGTGCCTGTGCTCCGTCCAAGTTGAAGAAAGTGGAGGTGCAGCAGCGGGATTGCTCTCAATAAGAGCCGGGTGCGCTGCTCACTCGTGTGTGCCCACCTTATTGAGAGCAATCCCTCTGCTGCGCTTCAGCTTTCTTCAACTCAGATGGAGCTAAGAAGCCACTGGTGGCCACTTGAGTGGGGAAGACAAGCTTTGCTGCTGCTGCTGGGCCACACCTGGGCTACACCCTGCCGCTGCCTCCCAAACTCCACCTTCGCCACTGGGTTTGAATAGCGGCGGGGCGCTCCGTCCTGGGTGGAAAGCAGCGGCAGCCCCCACAGGCATCCCTCCCCACGAGCAACATCGAGGTGGCCACGCCCACCCCAGCCCCGCCCACCCAGTCTGCTGTGACAACTGCAGCCACGCCCACCCAGCATCTGGCAATAAATAAGTTGGTTTTGGTTTGCAGTTTGGGCACTTGGTCTCTAAAAGGTTCGCCATCACTGGTCTAGTCCCTCCTTGAAATGGTGAATCAGCGACTGTTCTGGCCACTGTCTGATCCTGCCAGCAACTTTCTGAAATTCCCGGACATAGTTTTTAGCTGGTCGCCCTCTCTGCCTCAGGCTGTGGATGTCCTTCTCAGCTTGCAGGGCCTGGGATTCATCTTCAAATCTGGCTCTCAGCTCACCCATTAACCGATTGATGTCCCATAGTTCTGGCGCTTGCTCATTGTGTAGGCTGGTTACCCATTCAGCTGCTTCCCCTTCTAGGTTCACTGCTACTGCATCCACCATCCCAGCGTTATCGGGGTAAACGGAAGCGTAGCGATTCAGGTGAGCCCACACTTGGTTCAAGACAAAGGACAATTTCTCAGGTTTTCTGTCAAATGTTGGTTTGATAGGAGGTGGGTCACCGGTTGTTGCCCCCAGTATGATGGGCATGCCAGTCGCTGATATTGGAGTTGTGGGGGTGCCTCCCTTTGGAATCCCCTCAGCTGGGCCCTGGGGCTTGCGGGATGCTGGTCTCCCTCGGGGCTTTGCCTGAGTATTGGACGCCGAAGCTGGCCAAGGTTGCAGGGAAGCAGCCCAGGCCATCGCGATTGGGCTTGGGCTCCAATGGGGAGGCGGGATGTCCAGCAGAGATCACAGAATAAGCAATCGGCTCTGTCTCCCTGACCTCGAGCCGGTCAAACCTCTCTCTCAATCTTTCGACAGAGTGGCTGTGGATGGCCATCAGGTACGTCGACTCTCTGGATTCATCCCATCCTGTGAGCCATTTCACCTTCCTTGCCACAGGCGATCAAAGGTTGTGGGATGAAATCAGTGGGAATTCTATCTCGGCAGCTTTGGAGGTGCTCCTTTGTTGGGGAGCTGCCTCTGATCGGCCAAGCTCCCAGTGGGTCAGGATCCATTCTTGTTGCCCCAATCTCTCAGGCAAAATCACACGGGTTTTCCACTGAGCTCCAGCCGCCGGAGTGCCACTCTCTGCTTGAACTAGCCTGTGCCCCGGCAGCAGGGGTTGCGCTGAGGCCAGTGGCCAATCCCCTTCTCCATCTCGGCTTCTTCCCTGAGTCTTTGTCGTCCTCCCAAAAGTAATAGGTAGGCGACTGGGGCTCAAGACCCCGGGGCAAAAGATTTTAGGAGACTTGGTTTAATGTCATGGTTCCAATAGATGAGACCAAACAAATCAGAACTCCGAGGCTGGAAGTTTCCTCAAAGAACATGTTTACTGGCTACATAGTATTAGCACTGTCAAAAGTGAAACCAAATCTAAAATTCCCTCCAAAGTGTTACAATATTACAAAGTTAAACTTCCCACCCCATACTATGCAGTTTACTACGTTTCCCAATAGAATAATTTCGCGGGCTTTCTGACAGAATGCTCAGAACGAGCAAGATAGCTTCAGCCAGGTTTTTGTAGAGTTGACAAGTTGTAGTTTCCAAACAAAAGTATCTTAAGTAGAACAGGTAACTGAAGTGTTCATAACATAACCTTTCTCCAAAATATTATGACAGATACAATACAGTCAGTCTCCACTAACAACATCACAATAATGTTAGACTGATTTGAAAGATTTCAGAATGAATGACAAGGTTTACCACATGCACTGTTGCTTTGTAGTACAATTGGGAGTAAATGAACAATAGCAAAACACTTTTTCTTTGGAGTTCTTTTGACAGAATTAAAGAAGTATAAATTATCTATCAAATTGTCAGTGATAATGGATAGGACTTAAGAAATAGTATAACAGTGGTATATAGTATAGCATGGCACGGCATGGAACAGATGAGATAGAACTTTCCTGCACTGACTGACCCCTGCTAGGGGTAAAAAATCTCAAAGATCTCTTCCAAATTTACATTCTGTGATCTTAGACTTCAAGGAAGCTTTAATAATCTGTCTTCAGAATGGTAAATTAATACTTTTTTAATTTTATAAATATAACATGGTTATCTTAACAACTCCAGGGTGGCCACAAATAGATCTTCTTTTTAAAAATGCTCTTTATTGTAGCAATTCATAAGTGAACATTATGGGATACCTCATGTATAACTTATATTTCTTTTTATCAGTTACCACCCACTCAAAAGCTCTTGTCAATTTACAAAATATAAAACTGTAAACTCTAAAAAAATAAATATGAAATACTTTAAAATCTGCAAAGAATATAAACTTGTAAGCCACAGTAAAACAATATAACAGTACAATACTGCAACAGAAAACTAAACATTGGTGATAATAACAAATCTGTTTTAACTATTATGGTTACAAAATGGTTGTGTAATTGAAGTTTTGCAGCAGATTTTCTTTAAACATTCTATGTTGTATGTGACTTAAAACATACAAAACATATTTGGATGTCCATATTCTTTTATACTGCACTCTTTTAACATGAATATTGGCAACTCAACAGCAGCAGTAGATTCTCCATTCTTCTAGAGACTTCTCCTTTAACATTGGAAAAACAAATTTGTGGTTCTAGTTACTCAGTGATTGAAGACTTGATGTTATTTGCAACTTAAGTTGCTTACTGTCAGGTCCCCAAAGAAATACCTGCTTCTGTAACCATTATTTGGGTCCTGCCATTCTGTCGGGAGGGGGGATACTTTGGGGGTACTTTGCACTGTCTTGCCACTATGCCCTTCCCCCAGGAGAAAGAATGCATCTCCCTTATCTAGGAGACGGTTGGCACTTGGAGCCAGAAGGAAATGAAAGCGAGATAGACCTCAAGGAGCACACCAATGGAGCCAGTTACCAAAACACTATGCCACCTGTGGATTGGCTGGAATTCAAACTGACACTGGGACCCTGGGGGGAGGAGTAATAATATTGCTTTTAATATACTGCTTGTGTGGGGTTTTCTCCAGATCTCGCCTTGTTTTCCCTGCTATCATTAGCCCCTAATAAAAGTTCCTTTTGAGACAATGCCTGTTTCAAGAGTTCTGCTTTCTTGGGTGGCTTAGTTGAGGTAGGTTCTTACATAAGGCGCGATCTGCATAGTGCCCAACCCGGAGAGGCAGCTGCCCTACCAAGGTGGGTTGCGATCAACTAACCACTCCAGAAGACAGGCTTAAGATACAAAATGATCTGGACAGACTTGAACACTGGGCACTATCTAACAAAATGAAATTCAATGGTGAAAAAAGCAAGGTTCTACATTTAGGCAAGAAAAACCAAATGTACAGGTATAGTATAGGGGGTACCTTGCTCAATAGTAGTAACTGTGAGAGGGACCTCGGAGTCCTAGTGGACAATCAATTAAATCTGAGCAGCAGTGTGCCGCAGATCCAAAGGCCAACCACAGTGCTAGGCTGCATTAACCGAGGGATAGAATCAAGATCACGTGAAGTGTTAATACCACTTTACAATGCCTTGGTAAGGCCACACTTGGAATACTGCATCCAGTTTTGGTCACCGCGATGTAAAAAAGATGTTGAGACTCTAGAAAGAGTACAGAGAAGAGCAACAAAGATGATTAGAGGACTGGAGGCTAAAGCATATAAGGAACGGCTGCTGGAATTGGGTATAAGATAAATAAGATAAATAACCTTTATTGTCATTTTTATATTGTGGGCACAATGGCACACATAAAAAATGAAATTTAGTTGCCCTCTCTCAAAGTGAAACATATACATGACACACACCTAAACATACTATGTACAACATATATATAGACCCACATCCCTACATATACATAGCAAATAAATATTAAATACTGTCCATCTTGAATATATAACGCAAGGAGGAAGTTTGAGAGTTCGCAAGGTTAATGCTGTATGGAATGAAACTATGGCTGAATCTGGATGTTCTGCTACGGATACCACGAAGCCTCCTCCCAGAAGGTAACAGGGAAAACAGGTTGTGGAGAGGATGTGTAGTGTCCCAGAAAATCTTGCGGGCCCTGCTCAAGCAACGCTTCTGTGCTATGTACTGGATGGTAGGGAGGGAACTGCCAATGATCTTTTCGGCCATCCTCACCACTCTCTGCACCGCCTTCCTGTCTGAAGCAGTGATGCCTCCAAACCAGACTGTGATGCTGTATGACAGGATGCTCTCGATTGTCCCCCTGTAGAAAGTGGTCAGGACAGGGGAAGGAAGATGTGCTTTTCTCATGCGGCGCAGAAAATGCAGGCGCTGCTGTGCCCGCTTCACCAGTTTCTCACTGTTTAGCGACCAAGTCAGCCTACTCGTTAGCTGCACACCCAGGAATTTGATGCTGGTAACCATCTCCACAGGAGAATCATTAATGCACAGAGAAGTGTGGCTGTGCCTGCCTTTTCTGAAATCAACAATGATCTCTTTGGTTTTTCTTGTATTTAAAACTAGGCTGTTTTCTTTACACCAGTTCACCAACCTCTCAACCTCCTTGCAGTAAGCTTCCACCTTGTCATCCTGAATAAGGCCCACTACTGTTGTATCATCTGCGAACTTCACAATATGGTTGGTGGCAAACCTAGCACAGCAGTCATGGGTCAACAGGGTGAACAGCAGCGGACTTAAGACGCAGCCCTGAGGAGAACCTGTGCTCAAGAAAATGGTATTTGAGGTATTTGTTCCAACTCGCACATATTGGGGCCTGTTGGTAAGAAAATCCAGAATCCAGTTGAACAAAGGAGTGTTTAAGCCTAAAAGGCCCAGTTTGTCTACTAGATGCTGGGGAATGATTGTGTTAAACGCCGAACTGAAGTCGACAAACAGCAAACGCACATGAGTATTTCTTTACTCCAAGTGCTTCAGGCTCAGATGGAGAACGGAAGAAATAGCATCCTCCGTAGAGCGATTTGGTCGGTAGGCAAACTGAAGCGGGTCAAATGCTGGCGGGAGGCTAGATACAATAGTGTCTTTTATCAGCTCCTCAAAGCATTTCATGATGGTGGATGTCAGTGCAACCGGACGGTAATCATTGAGGCCTGTGATTGTGGACTTTTTTGGCACTGGCAAGATGATGGCCATCTTAAAACACGATGGGACCACTGCCTGCTGCAATGAGAGGTTAAAAATATCAGTGAGAACACAAGCCAGCTCCTCTGCGCATTCCCTGAGGACACGTCCAGGGATGTTATCTGGGCCTGCTGCTTTCCGAATGTTAACTGTCTGCAGTGTTTTCCGGACATAGGTGACATCAAAGCTAGGCACTTGCTCATCAGGATGGGGCACAGCTTTCCTAGCAGGAGTACTATTTGATGCCTCAAATCTACCAAAGAATGCATGTCTAGTTTAATGAAGAGAAGGACGAGGGGGGACATGATAGCAGTGTTCCAATATCTCAGGGGCTGCCACAAAGAAGAGGGAGTCAAGCTATTTTTCAAAGAGCCTGAAGGCAGGACAAGAAGCAACGGATGGAAACTAATCAAGGAGAGAAGCAACCTAGAACTAAGGAGAAACTTCCTGACAGTTAGAACAATTAACAGTGGAACAACCTGCCTCCAGAAGCGGTGAATGCTCCAACACTGGAATTTTTAAGAAGAGACTGGACAGCCATTTGTCCGAAATGGTATAGGGTTTCCTGCCTGAGCAGGGGGTTGGAATAGATGACCTCCAAGGTCCCTTCCAACTTTATTATTATTATTATTATTATTATTATTATTATTATTATTATTATTATTATTATTATTATTATTATTATTATTATTATTATTATTATTATTATTATTATTATTATTATTATTATTATTAACCTCTTTCCTAACAGCAGAATGAAAGAGGGTGAAATGGAGGCTTGGAACGGAGACATTGCTCTGGCAGACCCCGAGGAAGGCACTTCCAGGGACCTGGAAGAAGCTGAACCCTCAATCGAAGGGGATTGAGCCAGGTGGTCGCTCAGAATTGGAAAGAAACAGGACTGGAAGGAGAAGGCTCAGAAAGTGACCCTCATGTGAGGTGGAGGAAAGAAAAAAGACAAAAAGAAAAATCCAGAGCCTGCCCCTCCCAAAAAGAAGAAAGAGGATGCCAAATTGGAGCTGATGGAAGCAGTTTTAAAGCAGACCATGGAATATGTGAGAAAGTCCTTTGAAGAATTAAAAGCCCGATTGAAAGAGTGCCCAGGATCGGAGGAAGAAGCGGAGGAAGGAGTGGAGGAAGAAGAGCTAGCAGTGCCGGCTGCCCCCCACAGCAGCGCTACAGCAAGTGCGTCCTCCCCAAGGACCTAGAGGGGGGCCATCCCAGCCCGCAGAGGTGAAACCGATTCCATTGGGGGTGAGGTTTGATGAAAATCCCAAATGCTTGGGGTTCTTCCTTGCCCAGGTATTCACCTACATGCAGATATACGGGAGAACGCTGCCCATGGATGGGGAGAAAGTCAGGGTGGTCACTCTGGCATTGGAAGATGCTGCCGCCGCTGGCTGGCTGGTGACCCTGTACAACTGCAATGCTCCAGAATTAAGAAATTTTAACTGGTTTATGGCAGCTCTCCGCCGTCGCTTCAAAGAATGTTTGGCAGACTGAAAAGCCCGTGAATGCATAAAAACAGTGACACAGGGGCGACGGCCGGTAGCTGAATACACAGAGGAGTTCCAAGAGCTGGCCAGCCATTTAAACTGACCAGAGGACATCCTGGTAAGCTGTTTCCAGGATAGACTGAACATCACCAGCAACACCCCGATCCACTGCTTACTTCAAATGCGGAAAAGAGAGGCACTGAGCAGTCGACTGCCACAGCAAAGTACCAGCAAAGAGGGGAGACCGTCAATCTACTGGGAGACCCACAAAAGCTTCACCACATCCAAGGGAGTCAGCAATGAGGTCTGAGGAGTTCGTAGAGCTTCCCTGAGCCCATGAGGCAGAGGGTTGAGCTCCGACTCCACCAAATGATGACTTGGAGGTGACTGAAAGCGACTACGAGAACGACCCCTTGATAAGTGGGCCGATTGACCCCATAACCGTGCCCCTAGAACTGTCCATACCGGGCACCGGGAAATGAGTAAAATTAGCAGCTTTGCTTAACCAGACCAAAACTGGTAGGCAGAATGGGAGTGCCTCTCAGGAGACTTAAGACTCCAATCACTTTTTGCTAACTTGATGGGTCCATCGCAGGAGGGTTCCCGCCAGTTTTGCCACCAGACCCCTGTGTTTAACCATGGGAGACCACTCAGAGACTTTAGCATTTGTTGTGGCTCCTGGCATGGAGTGGCTGTTAGTGCTGGGACTGACATGGTTAAAGAAATGGAACCCCATGGTTGATTGGAGGGAGGGGTGCCTAAAGTTCCTGAAGAGGAGGGACCCTCCCCCATCCAAAGAAAGGGGCAGGAGGCGTGGTTTACATTGCGAATTAGCCTCTGCCCTCAGCAAGCTGGAATTACAGAGCTTCCCATTGGGATATCGGGACCTAGCCAAAGTGTTCAGTGAGCAGAAATCAGATGAGCTTCTGCCCCACCAACCCACAGACTGTGCTATTGAGATTATCCCAGGGGCGAAACTCCCAAAACCAAAAATGTACTCCATGGCTCTTAGGGAGTTGAACGAACTTCACAAGTTCATTGAGAAAAATTTGGTGCGGGGTTTCATTCAACCTGCCAGACCCTGAGTGGCAGCCCCTGTACTATTTAGGGAAAATAAAGATGGGTCTCTTTGTCTGTGTGTGGATTATAGGGGTGTCAGGAGTCCTTACCACACCCCTGGCTCCAACAACACATGAGTCGGTGAGTTCACAGGTGGCTGGATTTAATCACGGAACGTCTGGCATGCGTTTAGTCATATAAACAACAAACAAAGTCAGCGCTGGGAGCAATCGCCTCCCAGCGCCTTACATATGCGTTTCCCAGCCAGCCCCACACCCACCTACCTAACCAGCATCCGGTGTACAAGGTGATAAGAATAGCCAGGCAGGATGCACTGCAGGCTCCCAGCTCCGTGCGCTTCCCTGCGCCGATCAGCTGCTCGTCAGACCATGTTGCAGGCCTCTGGGGTCCTCTTGCTTCCCTGTGCCGAACAGCTGCTCGGGCTGGCCGCAGAGCCAGTCAGCTGTTCGGCGGGACGACTGTGGAGCCGACGGCCACACCGCCATGCTCTGCCCGTCGACAGTCCAGGTAACGGGAGAGGGAAGGGCTGTTGCCGTTGGTTGCTGGCCTCCTCCGCCGAACCAGGACACCCCAGACGCTGTTCTTGCCCACTCCCCCCTCCCGTCAGTGTCGAGCCCACAGAGACTTGACAGGCGGCCCCCTGTACCAGGGCTCCGCCTGGAAGGCAAGGAGAAACGTGTGATTAATCATGAGCTTGTTGTGAGTCTGTGCCAGCCAGTGGACCTGGCAGCTGAGTCCGGGGAATTAGAGGAGGAGAAGGAGGGGTTTGGAGAGCCATCAGAGTCGGAGGAAGGCTCTGATGAGTTACAGGACTCACAATCTGATGAAGAGCCTGGCTCCTCCAATCGTGCTCAGGATGAGACTCAGCTGTGTGGGGAAGATGAGTCAGACTCTGAGGACTCACATCTGGAAGACATTATAGATGCTCGCAAACGAAGGCAGCTAACTAGAGCAGGACAGAGGGAGGCAATACGGCAACTCCAAGGGAGGAGGAGAAGGTATTGAGAAGCCACGCCTTGGGGCTGTTTAATAAAAGGGAAGGTATGGGCGGTACTGGTTGCTGAAGGCAACCGTTTGCAAAGAACTTCAGTGTCAAGGGATCATGGTCTGTTTGTTTTGTCTGTGAATTATTTCTTGTTTAACTCCTGCTCTGTTTTGCTTTTGAACCAACTATCCGTTGGAAAAGTATTCTGTTGTTTTTGTTCGGGGGAAAATTATCAGGACTGTATATGAAATAAAAAGGGTTGGTTTTTCCAGCCTACTGTTAAAGAGGGGTTGTTCTTGTGAAGCAACAAGGACGTACGTAGGCTGGGACAGAACAGAGCTCTGGTGGATGATATAGCCAACCCCCCCTTGGCTTATGGGGATACCATCGGCTTATGGGAGGCTTTTATGTCTGCTTCCCCCACCCAGGAGGCTTCTGTCACAGGGTACCCCTTCCACTGTACCAAGTACTGCAAACGACCCCATTGGATATGGGAGTCTAACACCTCTTGGATCTCATAATGGTCCCCTGCGACAGAACCCGGTATCTGTTTCATGGACCTAAAGGAGGGACCCCTCCACCAGTTTCAGTAGGCTGCAAAGGAAGACCGGGTGCTGCAGCCATAGAGCAACCGGGTTAATGTCTTGCGTAACCCGGAATGGGCCTATGAATTTTGGCCCTAACTTTTTACAGGGTATTTTCAGGCACAGGTACTTGGTTGACAAGTACACCATATCCCCCACCTGAAAGGGCATTTGTGGTGCCCATTTCTTATCGGCCTGTGCCTTTGAGGCCTCCTCTTTTAGTAGGGCTCTTTTTACGGTATCCCAGACCTCCCGTATGCGATTCATCCAGTCCTGGGGGTGACAGGGGGAGGGGTCCCAGTGCAGGCACTCGGGAATCAGGACAAACTCCACCCCATGTACTACCCGGAAGGGGGTGAATCCAGTACTGTGGACCATGTTATTATATGCCACTTCGGCGAACGGTAATAGTTCAACCCAGTCCATCTGTTGGTAGGAGATGTAGCACCGCAGGTACCGTTCCACCATTGCATTGGCCCATTCGGCCACCCCGTTGGTACTGGGATGAAACGCCGAGCTGAGTCCTTGGGACGATCCAATGGAGCGGATGAACTCCCGTCAGAAGCAAGCAGTGAACTGCACTCCCCGGTCCGATATGATCCGTCGGGGCACCCTGTGCAGGTGGTATAACTGTGTGATGAACAGGTTGGCCAGCTTTTGAGCAGATGGCAACCCCTTGCATGGAACGAAATGGGCCTGCTTAGAAAAGAGGTCAATGACTGTCCATATAACTGTACATCCACGGCTCTCTGGCAGCTCCACGATGAAGTCCATGGCTATATCCTCCCATGGCCGGGTCGGGTCCGCTACTCGTTGCAACAACCCAGGCGGCCTCCTCATATGGGGCTTTGTGGTGGTACACACGGGGCAGTCCCGTACATAAGCTTCTATGTCTGCCTTCATCCCCAGCCACCAGAACTGGCGTCTCACCAGGGTTTTGAGGAACCCAAAATGACCAGCCTGTTTTACATCATGGCACTTCTGTAGCACCTTAGGCCTTGTTGCTTATGGGACGTAGAGCTTGTCGCCCTTCCAAGCCAACCCCTCCCTTTAAGTCAGCAGGGCCTGATGTCCCAGCAGCCAGGGGTCGCTTCAGTTCATGCTGTGCAACTCCTGGACCAGGTCGTCTGCCGGTTTGCGCGCAACCACCTGAGCAGCTGACTGCTTGAAAGGAGGCATGATGGCCTGTATCACCTCCCCCTCCTGCTATTATACTGGGGCATATGTGACAGAGCATCCGCCAAGAAGTTCCTACCCCCTGGCACGTATTTCAGCCAAAAACGAAACCGCTGGAAGTATTGTGCCCAGCATACATGTTTCAGAGATAGGCGCCACGGTGTCTGAAGGGCCTCAAGATTATTATTTTTTTAAAACAAGTTTTATTAGTATTTTTTGGTTTTACAACAGAGTGCTTTGAGAATCCACATGGAGATAGGGTGGTCAATCATCCAAAGAAAACAATATAATCAAACATAAATAATTCAATAATTCCTTAAAGGTTCTTCTCTATTTCCCTCAAACTATAACCTAGTATTAATACATTTCTAAATAAAATTCAATCATTGTAAAAAAAAATATCAATAGTAATTCACTTATATCAATCAAAATCCTGTTTTTAAGTTTAACTATTTTAAAGTTACCATTTTCCACTTTAGCCTAAAATGAAGACATAAGTTATATTTCGGGTCTCCCAATTTCCCATAAAGCAATAATTATTTGTAAAATATACATATTATATAACTATTATATTTTAATACTTCTCAACTATATTCTATTTCCTGTACTCTATCAAATATATATTTTATAAATCAATCCATATCTCTAAAGATTCCTCAGTTGCTTTAACATAATCAAATTAATACATTTCTAATTAGCATTCAATCATTGTAAAAAAAATATCAGTAATATTTCACCAATATCAATCCAACTCATTTTTTAATTTAAAATTTCCAATTTTCCATATTACCATTCCCGACCATAATCAAATCAATAATTTTCATCTTAATAGTATTATCTCAAACCAAAATCCTAAACCTTTAACATCTCAATAGTATTAGCTCACTCAAAGTCTAAAGCCATTTTTAAACCTAATTCTAGCTTTCTTTTTGTGCCAAGCAGGTTTCCACAAACGAGCCTCTAACTCCTCAAATCTTAATGTTTGGCTATACATATATCTCCACAATTGAGTCTGATCGTAGTCCTCTTCTCTTTTTTCCAGTGTAGTCTGCACTATGTAGTCAGTCTTAATCAATATGGTAGTTATTCATTGTTTGTCCATATTGTCAGTGTTTTCAATGCCTCGTATTTGAAAAATTCCTGTTGCTTTTGGGATTATAAGTGTTTCAGTTAGAATCTGCTTTCGGTCATCAAAGTTCTCCATAATTTGCATATGAGATGTAATATCTTCCTCTGTCTTAATTGGTTCCTCTTCAATAGATTGTGGATATATTTCCTCCATCTCGTTAAATTGTGAATATAGTTGCATATCGGCCTCTTTAGTGTTGATCTGTTCTTCCTCTGTTGTTCCTTGTTTCATGTCCATTCTAAATTGTTCTTTCAGTTCCAAAAATTTTTCTAGTAAAAGTCCATAGTCAAGCTGTGGGTGGGATTCCATTTCAATAATAGAATAGCCTTGGTCTATAACTTGATCAGTCAAAGTTTGAGATTCAATTTTTAACTCTGAAACATCATCTTTCATGTCCATTCTGAACTGTTCTTTCAGTTCCAAAATTTTTTCTAGTAAAAGTCCATAGTCAAACTGTGGGTAGGATTCCATTTCAATAATAAAATAACATAGTCTTCGTTTTTTGGTGAAAGTTCAGCTTAGAAAGTAAATACAACAATAAAAATTCTATAATAGGAGTGTATAAGGTCTAGGATCCAAAGAAAAACAAACAAAAGCAGAAAAGTCAGGCCAGAGAAAATGTAATCCAAGATCATAATAAAATCTTTAAGTTCCCAAATTTTTCTGGTGTGAGTCCATAACCATCAAGCCAAACAAAAAGATAAAGGCAGAAAAAATCCAAATCAGTATTGTGAGTGTCCAATTTGTAATCCAAAATAGTAATATAAAGATATGCCTTAAAAGTCAATTATTATATTGTAATCCAAAAGAGAGAGAAAATCCATTTTTCTAGAAAATATATTTTATATTGTAAAGTCAAAATGAACTACTAGTAGACAGAAAAGGAAAAGAAGGGGAAAAAAAGGAGCCCTTGAGCTGGTTTCCATGCAGATAGGAATGTCTGGGCGTCACACCAAGTTCAGGGCAAAGTGAAAGTTAACAGCTTAAAATGGCTACTTTGTTGCTTCCATTCAACAAAAACCCGGCCAGACAGCCGGAAATTGTTTTTTAAAATGAACAGCAATGTTCAGAAGGGGGGGAGGAAGAAAAACACTCCACCCCCCTCCCTAAAGGCTTCCACTTAATCTAAAAACAAGCAGGCAAATAGAAAGAAGGTCCACCTTCACAATAAGATTTTTTTTTCCAGGATCCGTGAAATCCAACAGTTCAAATAGTCAGTAAAAATTAATGATTTTTTCTCAAAGCTCATTTTCCCAAGTATCCAAACGCTGCTTTCTTAAAGTAGGGAAGTAATTCTGGAAGCTTTTCACAGGAAAAATAGGGTATCAAGATGGAAGGAAAGGTCTCACCCGGATCACCCACGGTGGTTCTTTTCGCTTACATGTTGCTGTGACTTTTGGCTGAAGCAGCTAAGTGATCGGCCACGTTAATGGCGGATCTTTTCCCCGTTGGCCCAAAGGAGTTGTCTCGGACCGCAGAGGGAGCTGCCGCTCCCTCTGCCGTCGACGAGTGTCCTCCTCCACGGTGATCGCCCCTCCAGGGCGACTTTCGACCCTGTCCAGGGTCTACCGGCGGGGGAAAACCGACCGGCAAAGAGAACAGACTCTTTGTGCGACCGCCTGCACTGCAACTGGAACCAGAAGTCGGGCCTCAAGATTTTTATGGTCCGTCCAAACCTCGAACGGTTCTTTGGCCCCCTCCAGGAAATGCCGCCAAGTCACCAGTGCCCACCATACAGCGAACGCCTCCTTCTACCATATTGCCCATGCCCATTCTGTGTCCGTTAAATTATGGGAGGTGTATGCACAAGGCTGTAGGGATCCTTGCCCATTCTTCTGGAGCAGAACCGCTACGCTGCTGGCATCCGCTGTACAATGAACAGTAGGTTGGGATTGGGATGTAGTAGGACCGGCTCCCATGCAAAGAGGGCCTTCAGATCCTCAAAGGCCCTCTGGTAGGCCAGAGTCCATGTCAGTGGTTGACCGAGGTGTGGTTTATCCACTGAATGTCTCATGCGGAGCAGATCCATTAAGGGTAGGGCCACCTTAGCAAATGAGGGGATAAACTGCCGATAGAAGTTTGCAAACCCAAAGAAGCTCTGCAGCTGATGACGGGTCCATGGTGCCTGCCACTCTAGCACAGCTCTGACTTTGGCAGGGTCCATCTCCACACCTTCCCCCGAGATCCGATACCCTAGATAGTCCAACCGGGTTTGATGGAACTCACATTTGGACAACTTTACGTACAGGTGCACCCGCAGTAGTTTTTCCAGCACCTGTCTTACCAGGTGGACATATTCCGTCATGTTGGTGTAGATCAGGATGTTGTCCAGGTACACGAGAACCCTGCGGTATAAATGTTCATGTAACACCTCGTTGATTAGCTGCATGAACACTGCAGGGGCTCCCTGCAGCCCGAGCGGTATCACCCGGAATTGGTAAATTCCTAACGGGCAATTAAACTCCATCTTCCACTCGTCCCCTCGTTTTACTCGGACCCTGTAATACACCTCGCGTAGATCAAATTTAGTGAACACCCTACCCTTTGCCAAATGGGCCAACAAATCCTTCATGAGCGGTAGGGGGTCCATGTTCTCAACGCACACCCCGTTGATGCCACAGAAGTAATAATAATAATAATAATAATAATAATAATAATAATAATAATAATAATAATAATAATAATAATAATAATAATAATAATAATAATAATAATAATAATAATAACAACAATAATAATAATAATAATAATTAATAATTAATAATAATAATAAAGTTGGAAGGGACCTTGGAGGTCATCTAGTCCAACCCCCTGCTCAGGCAGGAAACCCTATACCATTTCGGACAAATGGCTGTCCAGTCTCTTCTTAAAAACTTCCAGTGCTTTGGAGGCAGGTTGTTCCACTGGGTTAATTGTTCTAACTGTCAGGAAGTTTCTCCTTAGTTCTAGGTTGCTTCTCTCCTTGATTAGTTTCCATCCATTGCTTCTTGTCCTGCCTTCAGGCGCTTTGGAGAATAGCTTGACTCCCTCTTCTTTGTGGCAGCCCCTGAGATATTGGAACACTGCTATCATATCCCCCCTCGTCCTTCTCTTCATTAAACTAGACATACCCAATTCCAGCAGCTGTTCCTTATATGCTTTAGCCTCCAGTCCCCTAATCATCTTTATTGCTCTTCTCTGTATTCTGTGTCCAGATCCTTCTGTATCTTAAGCCTGTCTTCTGGAGTGTTGGCTATTCCTGCCAGCTTGGTGTCTTCTGCAAATTTGATGAGTTCCCATCTATCCCCTTGTCCAAATCGTTGATGAAGATGTTGAAGAGCACTGGGCCCAGAACAGAGCCCTGGGGCACCCCACTACACACTTCCCTCCATGTAGATGTGGTTCCATTGAGGACCACATGCTGAGTATGGCCGGTCAGCCAGCTACAAATCCATCTGGTGGTGATGCTGTCTAACCCGCATTTTTCTATCTTGTCAAGTAGTAGGTTGTGATCTACTTTATCGAATGCCTTACTGAAGTCCAAGTAAATTATATCCACAGCATTCCTCTGATCCACTAATTTTGTCACTTGGTCAAAGAATGCAATAAGATTTGTCTGGCATGATCTGTTTTTGACAAACCCATGTTGGCTTTTAGTAATGACTTTGTTTGCCTCTAGTTGTTCACTGATTCGTTGTTTGATTATCTTTTCCAGAATCTTCCCAGGTATTGAGGTCAGGCTGATAGGTCTGTAATTTCCTGGGTCCATTTTTTCCCCTTTTTTGAAGATGGGAACTACATCAGCTCTTTTCCAGTCCTCCGGTAGTTCCCCAGTGCTCCAGGATCTTTGAAAAATATAGTTCAGTGGTTTTGAGATCACATCTGCCAGTTCCTTGAGAACCTTGGGATGTAATCCATCTGGTCCTGGTGATTTGAACTCGTCTAGGCTGGACAGGTGCTCACTTACCATTTTCTTGCCTATCTTAACTTGTGTTTCTATTCTGTTTTTTATGGCACTATTTTTGATAGGTTGGTCTGTTTTTTCTCTTTGTGTAAAGACAGATGCAAAAAACGAGTTAAATAGTTCTGCTTTCTCCCTGTTGCTTGTCACCTTCTTGCCACTTTCACCCACTAATGGACCAATCATTTCCTTCACTTTTTTCTTGTTTTTTACATGTTGAAGAAGCTTTTTTTGTTATTTTTGACTTTGGTCGCAAGCCTTAGTTCATTTTGAGCCTTAGCTTTCCTCACTTCATCTTTGCAGGCTCGGGCTATTTGCTGATATTCTGACTTAGTTATGTGCCCCTCTTTCCACTTTCTATACTTGTCCTTTTTATCTTTCAATTTGTCAGAGAGTTCTTTATGCAGCCATGCTGGTTTCTTTTGAGAGCTGTTATTTTTCCTCTTTGTTGGTATTGTGCTAGACTGGGCTTTTATTATCTCATTTTTCAGAATTTCCCAAGCTTCTTGAGTTGTTTTCCCCTTGAGGATTCTCATCCATGGAATCCTTCCCAAGGATTAAGTTTATTGAAATTAGCTCTCTTGAAGTCCAAGACTCTAGTTTGACTGTGTTCTATTGCCATAATGTTGAATTCCAATATTGCATGATCACTTCCTCCCAAGGTTCCTATGGCTTCAACACCTTCTATCATTTCATCTCTGTTAGTGAGAATTAGATCCAAAATGGCTAATCCCCTAGTTCCCTTCTCTACTTTTTGGGAGACAAAGTTGTCTGCTAGGTTTGCCAGGAACCTGTTTGATCTTCCACTTGGTGCAGAGTTTGTCTCCCAGTTGATGTCAGGGTAGTCCACGCACAGGCGCAGCGTTCCATCCATCTTCTCCTTGAAGAGCACCGGAGCCACAACTCGTGACCACGCAGGCTGCATGAATCTCCGTGCCAAGTTCTTATCAATGTACTGACGCAACTCTGCCATTTCTTTGGCTATCATCGCATACATCCTGGGATTTGGGAGTTTGGCACCCGGTAGGATATCGATTGCACAGTCAGTTGGACGATGGGGGGGTAACACGTCGCATTCACGCTCGCTGAATACCTCGGCGAGGTCGGCGTCCACCAACTAGAAGGGGGGATCCCCCACCATACTTCCCACTACATCCCCCCTATTATTCTCTATGCCCATTTGCGCATGTTCGTGAGTGGGCGGCTGAGGACCAACACCTATACGTATCTTCCAGTATCCCCCTCCCACCAAATCGTAGGGCCCCACTTGTCCAGCCACGCCAGCCCCAAGATAACGGCCTATGTCATAGAGGGGATCACTATAAATTGAATGACCTCCCAATGGGCCCCCATCTCCAGCCATACCGGCTCTGTTACAAGGGTGGCCAGAGCCCCCCCCCCAATAGGGAGCCATCCACCTGCTCAAACCGCACTGGGCTGGCCAGCTGCCTCACTCTGATCCCCACCTCCGTCACTACAGCCCCACTGATCAGGCAACGGGTGCAGCCGGAATCGATCAGGGCCCTATACTCCCCATGGTGACCTGTCTGTGGACGCGTCAACACGATGGGGATGACAAATGGCCGTACGGGTTCACTTGCCATCAGGTCCTCTGTTGCCTCTTCCTCGCTGTCATAGGCGACCAGCTGATATCTCGTTGCAGCTGTTGCTTCCTCCTCCTTCGGACCCCCCCTCGAGGGGTGGGGCCCTCTGCCTGGTGTGCAGCCCTCGACTTCTCTGGGGTCTTCTTGGGTGTGGCCCCAGCTCTCCCAGGAGTTCCTGGTTTCCCCTGAGGAACAGGAACTGGACACTCCGCAACCCGATGTCCCGGCTGGGTGCAGCGAAAGCATCGAAGCAGCGGACGAGGCGTACCTGCGGAAGGAGCTGGCCCTGGCCCCGGGGCCCTTGGTTTCTCCACAGACCTGTACGGTCCTGATGGCCCATCCCCCTTGGACCGGAATTCCTGCAGCCCTTCATACAGATCCACCACCACGCGAAACCAGTCTTGTAATCTACTCGGGATACCACGATAGACGCACGTTTGGCATAGGTCATGGTCCAAACCAGTATGTGTTCCGGCTATGACTGCAGCCTGCCGGCCACTCGCCGGAACTCCCGTATATATTCAGTCGCGGACCGGCCTCACTGCTTGAGTGCTCACAGCTCCCCCTCTGTGCGTTGAACCCGGGAGACATCCTCAAAGTGGGATCGCAGAGCCTCCAGAAACTGTTCTGTCCCAGCCTACGTACGTCCTTGTTACTTCACAAAGACAACTCCTGTATCCAATGGGGGTCATTTGCAGTACTTGGTACAGTGGAAGGGGTACCCTGTGACAGAGGCCTCCTGGGTGGGGGAAGCAGACATAAAAGTCTCCCATAAGCCGATGGTGTCCCCATAAGCTGAGGGGGGGTTTGGCTATATCATCCACCACAGCTCTGTTCTGTCCCAGCCTACGTATGTCCTTGTTGCTTCACAAGAACAACCCCTCTTTAACAGTAGGCTGGAAAAACCAACCCTTTTTATTTCATATACAGTCCTGATAATTTTTCCCCGAACAAAAACAACAGAATACTTTTCCAATGGATAGTTGGTTCAAAAGCAAAACAGAGCAGGAGTTAAACAAGAATTAATTCACAGACAAAACAAACAGACCATGATCCCTTGACACTGAAGTTCTTTGCAAACGGTTGCCTTCAGCAACCAGCACTGCCCACACCTTCCCTTTTTTATTATGCAGCCCCCAAGGCGTGGCTTCTCAATGCCTTCTCCTCCTCCCTTGGAGTTGCCACATTGCCTCCCTCTGTCCTGCTCTAGTTAGCTGCCTTCATTTGCGAGCATCTATTTGTCTTCCAGATGTGAGTCCTCAGAGTCTGACTCATCTTCCCCTGAGTCTCATCCTGAGCATGATTGGAGGGGCCAGGCTGTTCATCAGATTGTAAGTCCTGTAACTCATCAGAGCCTTCCTCCAACTCTCATGGCTCTCCAAACCCCTCCTCCTCCTCCTCTGATTCCCCGGACTCAGCTGCCAGGTCCAGTGGCTGGCACGGACTCACAACAGAAACAACCCGGCATCTGCTAACTCCCTTGCATGATCGCTATGCAGATCCGCCACCCACTCTGCAGCCTCGCTTTGCAACACCGCTGTTACCATTACCACCATCGCCCACTGAGCTGGATAAAAGCGGGCGTATTGGTCCAGATGACTAATGACCTGGCTTAGAAACAACACCAGATGGTCCAGGTTCCCATCGAACGTTGCCTGTAATGGTGGAGGACCCCAGGCCATCCCCTGGGGCCAAGACCCCAAGGGCCATCCCAGACCTTGCAGGGCATCAACAGCAGGTAGAGGGCGCTGTTCCACGGTGCCTACACCCCTCCGGGTTGATGTCCCGGCCACCGGAACCGGACGCCAGGTGGGGCCCCCGCTTGGATCCAACAGCGACCTGCCTTCCCACGCAGCCTGCGGTCATCCTGCTGGAATGGGCAAGAACGCACTCTGGGTGGGGCTTCTCACCTGCGGAGTGTCAAGAACATGGCCAGCATCCAATTTCAGTTTCGGACTGACCAACCGAAACTGGGTCTGCCCCGGCTGGATTGGCTGTGGTCCCGTTCGTGGCCATGACGTCATCTTGGGACCCATCTCCCAATGCGGCCACGAGGGGAGATCCTGGAACCCTGCCTCTTCAAACCGCTCCCACAGAACATCCATTATAGTCCGCCCTGGTGCCGTGGAATAGCTCCAGTCCCCCTCATCGTCGTCTGTTAGGCGTCTCTCCCTCCACTCCATCATTGGGTGGCCCGAGGCTCCCGGTGTGTGTAGTTGGCCGACTGCCGGGCTGGTGACAGCTGAAGTATGCCACCATTCTCCTGAGGCTCCTGCGCCGACCCCGGGACCGCCCGTGCGTCGCTCGCCTGGTCTGCGGGTCGGACCTCGCACACTTTGGGCCACACTACTGGCTGGGCGTCGTCATCCGGAGTTGGCGCTGCCACCCCAGCCTCAACTGGCTCTCCCCCTTTGCCCACAGGCCCCATCTCCTGTGTGCCCTCAGCCATTCCCCCAGCACCTGAACAGAATGCTGTCAGTGCACCAAGGGTAACGGGTAGGGACAAATAGAGTTGAGCGCTGACTTTCTGTCAGGAGTCCTTACCACACCCCTGGCTCCAACAAGACATGAGTCAGTGAGTTCACAGGTGGCTGGATTTAATCACGGAACATCTGGCATGCGTTTAGTCATATAAACAACAAACAAAGTCAGCGCTGGGAGCAATCGCCTCCCAGTGCCTTACATATGTGTTTCCCAGCCAGGCCCCACCCCCACCCCCCTAACCAGCATCTGGTGTGCGAGGTGATAAGAGTAGCCAGGCAGGACGCACTGCAGGCTCCCAGCTCTGTGCGCTTCCCTGCGCCGATCAGCTGCTCGTCGGACCACGCTGCAGGCCTCCGGCGTCCTGTTGCTTCCGTGCACTGAACAACTGTTCAGCAGGCTGGCCCTGGGGTGGGTCAGCTGTTCGGCGGGACGACCACGGAGCCAACGGCCACACCGCCATGCTCTGCCCATTGACAGTCCAGGTAACGGGAGAGGGAAGGACTGTCGCCATTGGTCGCTGGCCTCCTCTGCCAAACCAGGATGCCCCAGATGCTGTTCTTTCCCCCTCCCCCCTCCCGTCAGTGTCGAGCCCACAGAGACTTGACAAGGGGTCTGAATACTGTATTCTTGGGAAATGTGTACCCCCTCCCTCTAATGAGAGATATGCTAGTGCACCTGTCAAAAGGAAATTTTTTCTCTAAACTAGACTTGTGGGAGGCTTATTAACGAATAAGAATAAAGAAGGGGGATGAATGGAAAACCACTTTTAATTGTCCCCTGGGCTGTTTTCAATTAAAGGTGCTTCCTTTTGGATTACAAGGGGCTCTGGCTTTTTTTTTATGCAATTGATCAACAAGGTTCTGCATGAGCATCTGTATAAAGGGGTTTGGGTTTATCTTGATGATATTTTGATTTACACTGAAACCAAGGCGGAGCATATCAAACTGGTCAGAGCAGTTCTAAATAAACTACGCTCCACTAAGCTGTATGCTAAATTATCAAAATGTGAATTCCACAAAGATTGCATTGATTACTTGGGCTATCCCATCTCTAACGAGGGGGTGGAGATAGACCCAGAGAAAGTGCGAGCCATCCTGGAATGGGCTCCCCCTCGCACCAGAAAACAACTCCAGAGTTTCTTAGGCTTTGCAAATTTTTACCAGCAGATTATCCCCTCCTTTGCACAAATTGCACTCCCCATCACTAATCTGTTAAAAACCAGAGGTGGGGATAAACCAAAAGCCAGCCAGCCAGCCATTGAAATGGATGGAGGAATGTCAAGTCGCTTTTGAGAAACTTAAGAGACTTTTCTCTGCGGAGCCGGTACTGAAGCACCCGGACCCGGAGGAGGCTTTTGTTATTCAGGCCGATGCTAGTGATGTGGAAGTAGGTGCGGTCCTTCTCCAAAGAAATAACTAGGGCCAATTACAACCCTGTGCCTACACCTCCAAAAAGTTATCTGAAACTGAACAGAGGTGGGCGGCCTGGGAGAAGAAAGTCTATGCTCTTCTAACCTGGAGGCATTTCCTAGAGGGGAATAAAATACCATTTCAAGTGTGGACTGATCATAAGAATCTTGAAGCTATGAAAACCCCTAGGAAACCATCCCCCAAGCAAGTGAGGTGGTCTCAGCATTTCCACCAATTCAACTTTACAATCCATTACCTCCCTGGGGGAAAGAATTTTCTGGCAGATGCCCTGTCCAGAATGCCACAATATAACAGTGTGAAATTTGAAGTAGTTAAATCATTTCTAACTCCTAAGCAATTAGCAGCACCTGTCACAAACCAGGGCTACAGTGCCAATAGACAAAACAGCAGCCCAAGAGTTCAAGGATTCAAGAAAGCATTGGAAACCGACGAGTGGTTTCAAACCCGTAAGAACTTGTGTTTAATAAAAGACAATCTGGCTTGGGTTGGAGAGAAAAATTATGTTCCAGCAGCTCGAAAACTGAGAATGATGCAAGCGGGACACAATTCGAACATTGCTGGGCACTTTGGGTTCGTCAAAACCCTGCATCTCCTCAAGAGACAATTCTGGTGGCCCTCTTTGAAAAAGGACATAGAAAGCTATGTGGCTACCTGCCCCATGTGTGCCGCGGCTAAGCAGCGGCAGGGAAAAACTCCCGGGCTACTCCAGCCAGTAGCGAGCCCTTCAGCACCCTGGAGAGAGATAATGTAAGGACCCACTTCAAAACCTCATCCCAAAAAGCAGGACTCTTAGGATATTTCAATTCCAAAAGGAACTTTTATTAGGAGAAGTTGACAGCAGGCATAGAAGGCAGGATCTGAGGGTTTCCTGCTCAAATCAATAAGTTAAAGGAGCAAAAAAGTAAACTCCACCCCAACAGTTCATCCGGTCAGTTCAAACGGGCCAATCCCCAGGTGTTAAGTCCGCTGTGGGAATGAGGCTGATAAGACTCCATTCCCAAGGCTGTGAAAATGTTGTTGGGTCTTCGCACCTTCCTTTCCGCAGCGAGAGATAAGCCAGATGGCTGGAGGCACATTCCTTTCTCACTCCAGGTTGACATCAAGGGGAGAATAGTTCAAAGAGCAAGCAGATAGAGGAAGCAAAAGGCCAATACACATACAATCCCCCAAAAGCCTCCCCTCTCCCCTCAGGAGTTTGGCAGAACCCAGAGAGAGGAAAAGAAAAGGAAAAGAATAGGAAAAGACCCCCCACCACCACCAAAGAAATGGGTTCTGACAGATCTCTATGGATTTTATTGTGGAGCTTCCTGAAAGTGCTGGAAATACAGTTATTTGCGTGGTTATGGATCTGTTCTCTAGACAGGCCCATTTCATCCCATGCCCGAACATCCCAACAGCCAAAACTGGCTAAACTCTTTGTGCAACACATCTATCGTTTTCATGGAGCCCCACAGCAAATAATCTCAGACAGTGGGGTCCAGTTCACCTCCAAGTTCTGGAAAACTTTTTTGGACCTTTTGGGTTCTAGTCGGGTTGTCATCCAGTCATAATCCTCAAATGGGGGGACAAAGAGACTGAACTCAGTTCTAGAACAGTACCTCAGATGCTTTATCAACTATCAACAAGATAACTGGACTGATTTATTACCTTTTGCTGGGGTTGCTTATAATAATGCTGTTCATTCGAGTACTGGTTTCACCCCTTTCCAGGTAGCAAATGATCAGACATTTGTCCCGATGCCTGAATTACCCACTAAAGAACCTGACATTCCCTCTTTACAAGAATGGATTAAACAGCTACAAAATACCTGGTCGGTAGTGCAAAAGGCCTTAGATGAGGCTAGAGAAACCTATAAGGCCCAGGCTGACAAAAGGAGGGTGGAGCAAAAACCTTTTAAGGTTGGAGACATGGTGTATCTCTCTATCAAATACTAGCAATCTCTACAACCTTCCAAAAAATTGGGTCCCAAGTTTGTTGGGCCCTTTCCTATTAAACACATCATCAACCCAGTGACTGTCGAATTAGAGCACCCTAAGAATCTACGACAAATCCACCATTTTCCATTGTAGCTTACTGAAATCTGAGATCACTTCTAAGCTTAGACCACCAGCATCTCCGGTGCCTACACCCAAATTGGTAGAGGGGGAATAACATTTTAAAGTGCGAGACATTTTTGATTCACACAAACATCATGGTTCCACACAATATTTGGTGGCTTGGAAGGATCTTCCATCCTCTCAAAATGAATGGGTATACAAAAAACACATTAGAACGCCTAGGTTATTTAAACATTTTCACTCTAAGTATCCTGACAAATCTGATTAATGTGATTGTTTTGTTTGTTTTCTCCCTCTCTCCCACTTTTGTGTTCTGCAGGTGGACCTGTCGTTTTTCTAGAGGGGCTGTATGTCATGTCCCCAAAGAAATACCTGCTTCTATAACCATTATTTGGGCCCTGCCATTCTGTTGGGAGGGGGGATACTTTGGGGATGCTTTGCACTTTCTTGCCACTATGCCCTCTCTCCAGGAGAAAGAATGCATCTCCCTTATCTAGGAGATGGTGGGCACTTGGAGCCAGAAGGAAATGAAAGCAAGAGAGACCTCGAGGAGTGCGCCAACGGAGCCAATTACCAAAACACTATGCCACCTGTGGATTGGCTGGAATTCAAACATACACTAGGACCCTGGGGGGAGGAGTAATAATATTGTTTTTAATATACTGCTTGATCGGTTTTTCTCCAGATCTCATCTTGTTTTCCCTGCTATCACTAGCCCCTAATAAAAGTTCCTTTTGAGACAATGCCTATTTAAAGAATTCTGCTTTCTTGGGTTGATTAGTTGAGGTAGGTCCTTACACTTGCAAACGTAAGAAATATGTATGTACAATTACAATAAAATAAAATACAATATAAGAGAGGCCTTGCCTCAAACAGGTCCTGTGCACAATCTGGAGGTCCGCACGGCTCCTACTTGAAGAGCTGGTGGCAATCATGGCTAGGAGGGCCTTTACACATATTGTGCACCAATTGTAGCCATTCCTAGATTGGAAGGATTTGCTCACTGCAACTCATGCCTTAGTCACCTCCTCTTTGGATTTCTGTATTGCACTCTACATGGCACTGCCTTTGAATTGCAAGATGGATGGCAAATAAATTTGATAATAATGAGTATCCAGAAGCTTCAGCTCTATTTAAATTAATTAAAAATATCCCTTTTTGAAATAGAATGCAGGTAGCCTTTGCTTAATGACCAGTCAGCGACCGTTCAAAGTTATGACAGACTCTTCCCCAAAAGGTACTTATAACCACTTCTGGAATTCCAACAACACCCCCTGTAGTCATTGGGTTGCATTTCAGGCATTTGACAACTTGCTCACTTTTAAATCTGGTTGCAGCATTCCACAATGATATGATACAATTTATGACATTTTTGCTGGAAACTGGCCAAAAAACACCCATAGGAATGGATTGACTCGCTTAATGGCCATGGTGTTCACTTAATGACTACTGAAAAGAAGTCGTAAAATCAAGTCAATCATATGGATGCCTCGGCTTATAACTGTTATGACTTACAATGAAAAATCCAGGGTCTATTATGATCAAGTCAAGAACTACCTGTAATAAAATCATAAAACTTGAATGGTCTATTTAAACAATTAAGTCCAACCATCTATTCAGCATTCACTTGAATACATTTCTTTAACACATATAAAACCAACCAAATAAAATGGAATGTTGTTGCAGGAAAATATGAAGTACAGCTTAATAAAGCCTTAGTTATATTTTTAGTGTTTTATAAGTATCAGGATCCAAGTAGGTGGCAACACTAAGGAAGCAGAAACTACAGATTTCAATAAATTATTTTCAACACTAATCTGAGGTAAATGTAGTATTTGGAAGCTGTATTAAAAATTTCCCAACCTTACTGATAGTTAATTAAGGTGGGGACTCTGAATGCTTTTTCCCAGAATTTTCCCCATCTATATTGAGCTGTTATTTAAAAGAGAATCTGCCCACTGTTGATTCTCCATTTGCCAGCCAATCTCCCACATAATAAAATAATATTTTGCTCACTTGCTGATATATATGCAACACTACATATTTCCTGCTTGAATTTTTACAGGGTGATTTCACTTGGAACAGTATGTCAGGGCGCAGCATTCGGTTGAAATCTGTTCCTATTCAGAGCCTTTCGGAACTGGAGCGTGCCCGACTACAGGAAGTGGCCTTCTATCAGTTGCAGCAGGACTGTGATTTAGGATGCCAAATAACTATTCCTAAAGGTAAGAATACATCTATATGCTTAGATGCTAGCAATGAAATGGCAAGCATTGAAGAGTAAATCATAAGCCAATATTTTGTTTTACTTTTTTGTTTTTTAATTGAAAGATAGAAGTTTGCTTTACACGTCTATAATTAAACATTTAATAGTTATACCAGCTGCCATCATACCTCTCATTCTGATTATTGTGTTGTCATTATATAATTAAAATTATATCCTTTATCACTATATGAGTATATCATTTGAGTAGTAACATAATTATGCAGATTGCATCATTTGTAGAATAATGTCTTGACATCTTTACACAAATAATATAAACTGTGATAGATATCGAAATCTTAAAGTCATATTCCTACATGTTCAATTGATTGACCTTATTATTTGACATGCAACAGATTAATTTATTATATTAGGAGCAAGCTTGGACAGATTTTATTATTCTTACATTCAAGGTTATAACGCAGATAAAAATTTATGGCGGTGTTGAATCTATTTCCAGAATTTGTCGTTCTTACACTACCCCAACTTTTTCTGGCAAGCAGTAGGAGATCCTGAAGCTCCACAAATAGGACTTTGTTGTTGTTGTTAGTTGCGAAGTCGTGTCCGACCCATCGCGACCCCATGGACAACGTTCCTCCAGGCCTTCCTGTCCTCTACCATCTTCTGGAGTCCATTTAAGCTCACGCCTACTGCTTCAGTGACTCCATCCAGCCACCTCATTCTCTGTCGTCCCCTTCTTCTATTGCCCTCAATCTTTCCCAGCATTAGGCTCTTCTCCAGTGAGTCCTTCCTTCTCATTAGGTGGCCAAAGTACTTGAGTTTCAACTTCAGGATCTGGCCTTCTAAAGAGCAGTCAGGGTTGATCTCTCTAGGACTGATCGGTTTGATTGCCTTGCAGTCCAGGGGACTCGAAGGAGTCTTCTCCAGCACCATAGTTCAAAGGCCTCAATTCTTTGGAGCTCAGCCTTTCTTATGGTCCAACTTTAACAGCCATACATTGCAATTGGGGAAACCATGGCCTTGACTATACGTACTTTTGTTGGCAGGGTGATGTCTCTGCTTTTTAGTATGCTGTCTAGATTTGCGCTAGCTTTCCTCCCCAGGAGCAAGCGTCTTTTAATTTCTTGCCTGCAGTCCCCATTTGTGGTGATCTTGGAGCCCAGGAAGATAAAATCTGTCACTACCTCCATTTCTTCCCCATCTATTTGCCAGGAATTGAGAGGGCCGGATGCCATGATCTTGGTTTTCTTAATGTTGAGTTTCAAGCCAACTTTTGCACTCTCCTTCTTCACCCGCATCAAGAGGCTCTTTAGTTCCTCTTCACTTTCTGCCATTAGAGTGGTATCATCTGCATATCTTAGGTTGTTGATATTTCTCCCGGCAATCTTAATTCCAACTTTTGCTTCATCTAGCCCTGCCTTTCTCTTGATGTGCTCTGCATATAAGTTAAATAGGCAGGGTGACAGAATACAGCCTTGCCGGGCTCCTTTCCCAATTTTGAACCAATCAGTGGTTCCGTGTCCAGTTCTCACTGTTGCTTCTTGACCCACATATAGGTTTCTCAAGAGACAAATAAGATGGTCTGGTACTCCCATCTCTTTAAGAACTTGCCACAATTTGTTGTGATCCACACAATCAAAGGCTTTAGCATAGTCAATGAAGCAGAAGTTTTTCTGGAACTCCCTAGCTTTCTCCATGATCCAGCATATGTTGGCAATTTGATCTCTAGTTCCTCTTCGAAATCCTGCCTGTACTTCTGGAAGTTCTCGATCCACATACTGCTGGAGTCTAGCTTGTAGGATTTTAAGCATAACTTTACTTGCATGTGAAATGAGTGCAATGGTGCGATAGTTTGAACATTTTTTGACATTGCCTTTCTTTGGGATTGGAATGTAAACTGACCTTTTCCAATCCTGTGGCCACTGTTGAGTTTTCCAAATTTGCTGGCAAATTGAGTGTAGCACTTTTATTGCATCGTCTTTTAAGATTTTGAATAGCTCAGCTGGAATACTATCAGCTCCACTAACTTTGTTGTTGCTCAGCTTTCCTAAGGCCCATTTCACTTCACATTCTAGGATGTCTGGCTCGAGGTCAGTGACCACCCCGTCGTAGTTATCAGGAACGCTAAGCTCGTTCTTGTATAGTTCTTCTGTGTAATTTTGCCACCTCTTCTTAATCTCTTCTGCCTCTGTTAGGTCCCTGCCATTTTGGTCCTTTATCATGCCCATCTTTGCATGAAACGTTCCCTTCATATCTCCAATTTTCTTGAAGAGATCTCTGGTTCTCCCTATTCTATTGTTTTCTATTCCTTTGCACTGTTCATTTAAGAGGGCATTCTTATCTCTTCTAGCTATTCTCTGGAATTCTGCATTCAGTTGGGTGTATCTTTCTCTTTCTCCCTTGCCTTTCGCTTCCCTTCTTTCCTCAGCTATTTGCAAAGCTTCCTCAGACAGCCATTTTGCTTTCTTGCATTTCTTTTTCTTTGGGATGGTTTTAGTTGCTATCTCTTGTACAATAGTCTATAGTTCTTCAGGCACTCTGTCAGATCTAATTCCTTAAATCTATTTGTCACCTCTACTGTATATTCATCAGGGATATGATTTAGTTCATACCTGAGTGGCCTAGTGTTTTTCCCTACTTTCTTCAATTTAAGCCTAAATTTTGCAATGAGAAGCGCATGATCTGAGCCACAGTCAGCTCCTGGTCTTGTTTTTACTGACTGTATAGAGCTTCTCCATCTTTGGCTGCAGAGCACATAGTCAATCTGATTTCTGTGTTGACCGTCTGGTGATGTCCATGTGTAGAGCTGTCTCTTGTTGGAAAAGAGTGTTTGCTATGACCATCGTATTCTCTTGACAAAATTCTATCAGCCTGTGCCCTGCTTCATTTTGTACTCCAAGGCCAAACTTGCCTGTTATTCCGGTTATCTTTTGGCTTCCTACTTTAGCATTCCAATCCCCCATGATGATAAGGACATCATTTTTTGGTGTTGATTCTATAAGGTGCTGTAGGGCTTCATAGAACCGGTCAATTTCATCCTCTTCAGCACCAGTGGTTGGGGCATAAACCTGGACTACTGTGATATTGAATGGTTTGCCTTGGATTCCCACTTAGATCATTCTGTCATTTTGGGGATTGTATTCCAGTATTGCTTTTCCTACTCTTTTATTGACTATGAATGTCGATGTTCAGTCTTGTCATCTCTTGTTTGACCACGTCCAGCTTGCCTTGATTCATGGATCTTACATTCCAGGTTCCTATGGAGAAAAGATATTTACAGCATCGGATTTTCCTTTCACCACCAGATGCATCCACAGCTGAGCATCCTTTCGGCTTTGGCCCAGTTGCTTCACTCTTTCTGGCGCTACTAGTACTAGCCCTCTGCTCTTCCCCAGTAGCATATTGGACACCTTCCGACCTGAGGGGCTCATCTTCCAGCGTCATATCTTTTTGCCTTTTGGTACTGTCCATGGGGTTTTCATTGCAAAGATACTGGAGTGGGTTGCCATTTCCTTCTCCAGTGGATCACATTTTGTCAGAACTCTCTGCTATGACCTGTCCGTCTTGGGTGGCCTTGCACATCATAGCTCATAGCTTCATTGAGTTACGCAAGCCCCTTCGCCGCGACAAGGCAGTAATCCATGAAGGCGAAATAGGACTTTACTAGCTTGCAATTGATTTTGTTAGCCAACTGATTAATTTTGATTCACTGATCACTAATTGAGCTCAGTTATATAAAAAATAATTCTTTCAAAAAGCTGTATCCAAAGCGAGCAGAACTATTTATCAATCACAGCCTTTATTATGCCATATTTGGTTTTGTGCCCATTATGTTTGTGTTCTGCTATGAATAAAAATGTGCCTTTTGAGTTTGTTTTGGGATAAAGTGGATTATTGAAGCTTTGTTTTTTTTATTCTCCGTTTAAATATTTTCTATTTTTTCTATTTTTCTTGTGCAGTGGAAGTGATAATTTTTATAATCTGTGCTTTAGTGTTTTGGTGGGTTTTGGACACTACATTAATCCTCTTTATTTATTTCTTGACTGTGGACTTTATATTTAGATATTCTACTACTATAGAATAGAAACAACTTAAGTAAATCTGCGATTAGAAAATTAGTAGCACTTAAAAACTGAATTATAAGTAATCCCTTAATGCAGTTTAGAAAACAGAAGTCCTTGTCATTAAAAAAATATAGATAATAATCAACATCATCAAATGGAAAAAAATCTAAAAACAATACAGAAAGAATATTCAGCCAATTCAAGTTTTAAAAATACTTGCAAATTTTGTGCATTATCCTCATAGAGCTTGATGCAAAACTCTAGGGTACCATTAAAATAGATGGATTTTGAATCTATTTTTTTTCTAATTATTTTTTTCTCCTTTTTATTTAATATATAAAATATAAAATACAAAGAAAAAATAGAAATAGGGGATGAAGGAAGGGAAAAGGAATGGGGAAGAGAAGGTGTTAGGTACAAGGGAAAAGAAAAAAAGGTGTTGACTTCCGACTCTGTTTAGCACAGTACAAAGTAAAAGCACTAGCCTCAACTTTTTGTTTTTACAAAATGTAGTTTTGAATTTGGTTTTGTCGATTAGATAGATTTGCTGTTATGGAAATGGCTAGTTATATAACTGATGTTATGGTTCCGAAGGAAGAGGCTTTTAAAAGAAACTAGGCATTGTTTTCCTTTAAGAATCTTTTTAATAGCAAACATAACTTCGGCACATACATGGAAGGATGCTAGAAACTGAATTTCTCTGGCTTGCGTCTATCTTTACTTGCTAAACCCCTCCCTTATTTTACAGTCATAAATTACGTCTTCCAATTAAGCTGGAGGCCAAAGATTCACTTCCGTTCCTCTCCCGCGCTTTCCTCATAAATCTCCTCCCTTTCTATGTCATCTGAATTAACTCTAAAAATACCAGACAGTTCTGCATATCTTGTCAAAGCAATAATATCCTATATTAACAGCGTTGACATCCGGCCCCCCTTACAAAAAGGACAGATCCTTTAATGTAAACAAAAGCATATATTAATGACTTAGTTTTCGGTTTGTTGGGGTGTTTCGTATGAAACCTTTTGACGAGCCTGTCAGCTTTCACCTCACTGGATTTCACCCAAGTGGCTTCAGACAACGGGTATCCCTTCCATTGTACTAGGTAATGCAATTTCCCTTTAAAAATTCTAGAATCAAGAATATGTTTCACTTCATAATGGGACTGCCCCGCAACTACGAGGGGCCCAGGTGCTTTCTTCGGGGGAGGTCTTAAAGTGGAACCCCGATAAGGTTTTAACAAGCTACTATGGAAGACAGGGTGGATTTTACCCAAAAGTCTGGGGAGTTTCAGTTTTACTGTGACTGGATTGATGACCTTTACGATAGGAAAAGGCCCTAAGAATTTCGGTCCTAACTTCTTACTGGGTAATTTGAGGCGCAAATATTTGGTCGACAGATAAACCTTTTCCCCAACTTGGAACGTTCTTTGGGGAGCTCTCTTTTTATCAGCTTGCTTTTTATAGGTTTCAAAAGTCTTTTTTAAAGCAGTTTTTGTGTTTCTCCAAACTTCTTCCCATCCCCTCACCCATTGGTTAAGTGTCTGGGAAGCTGTTGGCACCTGGGGGTATTCAGGTATTGGACCAAACTCTTTGCCTGTGGCTACTCTGAAAGGTGTGTAGCCGATACTGCTGTGCACAGAATTATTGTACGCCACCTCTGCAAAAGGGAGGTCAGTCCAGTTCGTCTGTTGGTAGGAAACGTAGCATCTGAGATATTGCTCCACCATTTTGTTAGCGGATTCTGCAGCTCCATTGGTGGCCAGATGAAAAGCAGATGATAAGCCTTGAGATGATCCAATTAATTTAAGAAAACTCCTCCAAAACTTTGCTGTGAACTGCACCCCCGTCTGAGATTATTAGCTTAGGGGCGCCGTGTAGTCGGTAGATATGTTTCAGGAACAATTTAGTCAGTCGTTGAGCAGATGGGAGTCCTTTGCAGGTGATGAAATGGGCCTGCTTCGAAAACAGGTCTATTACAGTCTAGATGACAGTATTTCCTCTACTTTCAGGTAGGTCTACGATAAAGTCCATGGCTATTTCTTCCCAAGGTTGGGAAGGGTCTGCCACCGGCTGCAGTAACCCAGGGGTTTTCCCTGGGATTCTTTTCATTGTGGCACATACGGTACAACTCTTTACATAGTTTTCCACATCCCGTTTCAGTCCTGGCCACCAAAATTGCTGGCGGGTGAGATGTAGAGTTTTTAGATATCCAAAGTGTCCAGCCTGTTTCACATCATGGCTGTGTTTGAGAGCATTAAGACGGAGGGATTCGGGCAAATACAGTTTCCCCCCCTTGTAAGCCAAACCATCCCGGCACGTCAAGGAGGTTTGATTATCTTTGAACCATTGATCAGTGAAGAGCTCTCGTTTTATTTTCTTTGCTCCAGGGTCATCAGGATTTGGGACCCTGCGAGGCGTGATTTGTGCAGCAGGTTGTGGATTGGAGATAATCGCCTCATTGACTTCTTCACGTTCGTTTTTGTATTGGGTCAATCTCGATAGCGCATTAGCTAGGAAGTTTTTCCCCCCTGATATGTACTTTAAAGTTGAAGCGGTTAAAGTACTGTGCCCACCGTACTTGCTTTGGGGACAATTTGCGGGGAGTTTTCAGTGCCTCTAGGTTTTTGTGATCTGTCCATACTTCGAATGGCACCTTGCTCCCCTCCAGGTAGTGTCGCCAGTTTAACAGCCCCCATCTAATTGCGAAGGCCTCCTTCTCCCATATTGCCCATCTCCGTTCACTTTCCGTAAATTTTTTGGAGGTGTAGGCGCAGGGTTGCAGGACTCCATTCTTGTTTTTTTGAAGCAATACAGCTCCAACTGCCACATCACTGGCATCGGCTTGAATTACAAAGGGCTCCCCTAGGCAGGGGTGCTTTAGGACCGGTTCGGCAGCAAATAGTCTCTTTAAATTCTCAAAAGCTGTTTGACAGTTCATAGTCCATGCTAGTGGTTGGTCCGGTCACGGCTTCCCTCCTCTTTTGCCTGTTTTGAGTAAATCTGTAAGGGGTAGGGCAATCTTGGCAAAAGAGGGGATGAATTGACAGTAGAAGTTGGCAAAACCTAGAAAGCTCTGGAGCTGTTTGCAGGTTTTTGGAGGCTGCCATTCGATTATAGCTTTCACCTTGGCTGGATCCATCTCAATGCCTTCGTTGGAGATTCTGTAGCCGAGGTAATCTAATCGGGTCTGGTGAAATTCACATTTTGACAATTTGGCATAAAGCTTGGCATTCAATAGTTTCTTTAACACTTCTCTCACCAGCTTTATGTGATCAGTCATATTCGTGCTGTATATAAGGATATCGTCGATGTACACCAGAACCCCTTTGTACAGGTGATCATGTAGAACCTCATTAATCAGCTGCATGAATACGGGTGGGGCCTCCTGTAGTCCAAATGGCATGACCTTGAATTGATAGCTCCCCATGGGGCAGTTGAAGGCAGTCTTCCACTCGTCTCCCTCCTTTATTCTCACTCGGTAATATGCCTCTCTCAGGTCTAATTTGGTGAAAACACTCCCCTTAGCCAGATGAGTTAATGTCCTGTAGGAGGGGGAGGGGGTATTTGTTTTCACAGCATTGAGATCCTTATAGTCTACGCAGAGATGAAGAGACCCATCTTTTTTTTCTTTAAATAACACGGGGGCTCCCACAGTTGATTTGGCCCGTTCAATGAACCCCCTCGCTAGGTTCTTATTCACGTATTGCTGCATCTCTTCCATTTTGAGGGGGGACATAGCGTACATTCTCAGGTGTGGGAGCTTGGCTCCTGGCACCAGTTCGATAGAGCAGTCATTGGACCTGTGAGGGGGTAGGACATCGCATTCATTTTCACTAAATGCCTCTGCTAAGTCCCGGTATTCATTGGGGATGAGTGATTCATCTGGTGACAGTGAGGCAGCTATGAGTGCTTGCTCATTAGGTGGCCTAAAGTGTCCCGCAACATCAGTTGAATCAGTGGGAGGCTCAGGCCCTATAGGTAGTCTCACAGTTCTCATTCCTTTCTCCCACTAGATAAATGGCTTCCATTTGTCCAACCAGGCTAAGCCTAGAATCACAGTCTCAGTCATTTTTGGGGCCACCAGGAACCGAATAAATTCCCAGTGGGCGCCTATTTCTAGGCGTAAGGGCTCAGTTAATTGTGTGACTAAAGTCCCTCCCATCAGGGAGCCATCAGCTTGCTCGAACCTCACAGGTTTGGAGAGTTGCTTTGCCCGTATGCCCATTTTCATGGCAAAGAGTAGGCTAATAATGCATCGGGTGCATCCAGAATCGATTAGTACTGTCTGAAGCAGGGATGCTTCCAAACCAGACTATGATGCTGTATGACAGGATGCTCTCAATCGTCCCCCTGTAGAAAGTGGTAAGAATAGAAGAAGGAAGATGTGCTTTTCTCATGCGATGCAGAAAATGCAGGTGCTGCTGTGCCCGCTTCACCAGTTTCTCACTGTTGAGCAACCAAGCCAGCCTACTCGTTAGCTACACACCCAGGAATTTGATGCTGGTAACCATCTCCACAGGTGAATCATTAATGCACAGAGAAGTGTGGCTGTGCCTGCCTTTTCTGAAATCAACAATGATCTCTTTGTTTTTTCCAGTATTTAAAACTAGGCTGTTTTCCTTGCACCAATTCACCAACCCCTTAACCTCCTTGCGGTAAGCATCCACATTGTCATCATGAATAAGGCCTACTACTGTTGTATCATCTGCAAACTTCACAATATGGTTGGTGGCAAACCTAGCACAACAGTCATGGGTCAATGGGGTGAACAGCAGCAGACTTAGGACACAGCCCTGAGGAGAATCTGTGCTCAAGAAAACTCGCACATATTGGGGCCTGTTGGTAAGAAAATTAAGAATCCAGTTGCACAAAGGAGTGTTTAAGCCTAAAAGGTCCAGTTTTTCTACTAGATGCTGGGGAATGATTGTGTTAAACGCCGAACTGAAGTTGACAAACAACAAATGCACATGAGTATTTCTTTCCTGTAAGTGCTTCAAGCTCAGATGGAGAACAGAAGAAATAGCATCCTCCGTAGAGCGATTTGGTTGGTAGGCAAACTGAAGCGGGTCAAATGCTGGCGGGAGGCTAGATACAATAATGTCCTTTATCAGCTT
This sequence comes from Azemiops feae, assembly GCA_023970755.1. Classification (NCBI taxonomy): domain Eukaryota; kingdom Metazoa; phylum Chordata; class Lepidosauria; order Squamata; family Viperidae; genus Azemiops; species Azemiops feae. Next base: position 212,050 of record JALGBA010001257.1, on the reverse strand, counting down.
CTCAAAGCATTTCATAATGGTGGATGTCAGTGCAACCAGACGGTAATCATTGAGGCCTATAATTGTGGACTTTTTTGGCACTGGCAAGATGATGGCCGTCTTAAAACACGATGGGACCACTGCCTGCTGCAATGAGAGATTGAAAATATCTGTGAGAACACAAGCCAGCTCATCTGCGCATTCCCTGAGGACACGTCCAGGGATGTTATCTGGACCTGCTGCTTTCGAAATGTTAACTTTCTGCAGTGTTTTCCGGACAGAGGTGACATCAAAGCTTGGCCCTTGCTCATCAGGATGGGGCACAGCTTTGCCTCAAATCTACCAAAAAATGTATTCAATTTGTTTAGGAAGTCTGTGTCGTCCTTGCATCTCAATGGAGTCACCTTGTAATCCGTGATGGCCTGGATTCCTTGCCACATTCGCCTGGTGTTTGTTGGGTCCTGAGAAAAGTTCAGAATTTTCTGGCAATGGGCTTGCTTTGCACCTTTTATGGCACTTTTCAGATTTGCTCTGGCTGTTCTAAGTGCCAGCATGTCACCAGATTTAAAAGCCACATTCCGTGCTTTCAGCATCTTGTGGACCCCATAAGTCAGCTACGGTTTTTCATTCGCCCTCACAACAATGCTTTTCAGGACACAGACATCTTCTATGCATTTTTCAATATATACAGACACCGTGGTGGCATACTCCTCAACATTTGTATGTTGGTTATCAGTAGCTGCTTCCTTAAACATGCCCCAATCTGTGCACTCAAAGCAGTCTTGTAATGCTTCTATAGCACCCTCTGTCCAAACCCTCACCTGCTTTAATGTAGGTTTCACTCTGACTAATAAAGGTTTATATGCTGGAATAAGCAGCACTGAGAGATGGTCAGAGGGTCCCAGGTGAGGGCGGGGGATAGCTTTGAAAGCCTTCTTGATGTTGGAATAAGCAAGATCCAGTATATTGTCCCCTCTGGTTGCAAAGTCCACATATTGATGGAAATGTGGCAGGGTAGCTTTCAAATCCACTTGGTTAAAGTCTCCCACTGCAATAAATGCACCCTCTGGGTGAGTAGTTTGTAAGTCACTGATGGTATGACAGAGAACCTTCAGGGCCTCTTCTCTGTTTGCATCAGGGGAGATATACACAGCTGTGACAATGGTAACAAAGAATTCTCTAGGCAGATAGAAGGGTCTGCATTTGATGGTCAGAAGCTCCACATCTGGGGAGCATAGACTTGAAACCACCTTGGCATTATTACACCATCTGTCATTTATATAAAAATAGATACCCCCTACCCGGGATTTTCCACTAAGTTCAAAACTCCGGTCCAGCCAAAATGTTGAAAATCCCATGAAGCTAACAGCACTATCTGGGACAGAGGACTTTAACCAAGTTTCTGTTGCAATGATGACACAGCAATTTCTTACCTCCTGGTTTGTTGTTAAATCCAGCCTCAAGTAATCCATTTTTGGTTCTAAGGAGCGAGCATTTGCAAACAAAATAGATGGAAGAGACACTCTGTAAGGTCTAGCTTTTAGCCTAGATGTTAGGCCTCCGCATTTGCCAGGTTTTCTCTTTTGGTCACACCTCCTCCTTTTCTTCTGAAGATGGTCAGCAACGGAGGGAAACTTCCCAGCTGCAATGGCTGCTCCTCCACTCTGCCCCTGCAGCCCGAAACGCTGCCTTCGCTGCTCAAAACACAGAGCACGATGGTGTTTCCACCTCCAGCAATTCCCTTTCTTCCTCCCCGCTCCTCCAGACATTGCAGCTGATCTCTCACCCTCCATGTCAACCGCCGGCGTCTCCGTCATTGATTTTATCCTCCGTAGTAATCTGAGGCCATGCAGACTCACTTGAACAGTTTTCTCCACAGTTCCTCTCTCGCTGAATTTCTTCATATCCAATATGGACTGACGTTCATATGAAAGTTTAGCAATCCAACTCTGCTTTCTTGTCCCTATTTCTAAAAACTGCTTCAGTCTGGATCGTTCATTTCCCTCCCTAACCCCCACACTTTTGAGAGCTGAAGTAGCCGCAGACAAGCAAGGCGCCGCCATCTTAATTTCTTAATTTCAAATTATTCTTTGCTGTGTCAGTTGTAGTCTCTTTTTCAGTACTTTGTGCCATGTCAGCTAAAATTTGTTCCACATCTGTCATTTTTCTTAGCATTTTTCAAGGTTAACTAGAAGTAGCATGTATTGAATTTGCAACCTTCTGCATTTTACAGATATAGTTGTCAATGCTGCTAACATCGGATGTTTTTGCCTGACAATATATGAGGATGCAGACATTTACTATTTAACCTGTGTATTACTTTAGAGCCAATATTAGATGGTATGGAGGGGGGAGTGGAAGAATGTGCTAGTTAGCTAGTTAGCTAGTTAGCCATAACAATATTTCAGTAGAGCATCTTCAAAGCTGGATGTAATGTGAGGAGATAAAATATGGCGCGTTATGGAACGGGAGGGAAAGTTCACACTTTAAACTAATTGGAGAATGTGATTAATGACTGTCAAATGAGGGAGGGAAATGTGCTCAGATACTGTGGGATGAGGTAGGAGGATTCAGATTTTGGCTTCGCTTATGTATGTGCCGAAGCTATGTTGCCATTAAAAGATTCTTAAAGGAAAACAATGCCTCAAGTTTCTTTGGAAAGCTTCTTCTTTCGGAACCATAACATCAGTATGATGTTTGACTTAATGACTGATCATTTAACAATAGTTCAAAGTTATGATGGCCACAGAAAGGTTGCTTGTAAACCACTTCTGACCATAGCAAAACATTGCACCATCTGTTCACATTATATCATTTTGGGTGCTTGGAAACCCACTCACATTTATGACTAGTTATATTGTCCTGCAATCAAGTGACCATGATTTATGTTGTTTTTTGCTGGTTTAAACACCCATTTCGGACAATGGATTTGCTTACAACCATGTAATTCAGATTTACAACCATCTGATTCACTAAAATAGTTGAAAAATAGGGTCCCATCACATGGGTTTCTTGACTTACAACTACAACCACTTAATTACCAAAACTCAGGTCCCAACTGTAGTCATAAATTGAGGACTACCTGAAATCCCATGGCCTGCAGCCTCCTATTTGTGTAGCTTTGATGTTGCCAGGACAAAGCATTTCAAAACAGTGCTAATTAGTTGAGCACAGGGTCCTGGAGTGACCCCGTGATCAATTAATTTTTTTTAGAATCAAGTGAACAATTTCTTTTTATTTAACAAAATAATTCATGAGCTTCTCTAAACATAGTGTATACATTCAAGAGGACTATTCCAGTGCAAAGATTTCCAGCACTACATATATTAATCAGACTGAATGTGAATGATAATAATATAATGATAGATGTATTTTTGCAGCTTTATTCTTTCATTCCCCCCCCCCAAAGCATGCAAGTAACCTTCCCTATTTAATGCTAAATACTTTCATCTGGCTGTGATTTATTTACAAGCCCTCAGATCTTGTAGAACCATTTCTGATTTTTCTATGGGATGGATTTTTCTCCAAACAATTTGTTTGGATAGTTTGAAAAATATATAAACTAGAGTGAACTTCAATCTTATGATGTTTTTTGGTAAATAAATAAGGCATCAGATTAGCGGAGGTCACACTAAATGAAGCTACAGCTGGGTACAGTATCTGAAGATTTTGTTTTTAGTATCCATGATCTTAATAATAGCTTGGGCTCAGATAAAATCTGTACTGATTGTATTATCTGTACTAATTTTTAAAATTTCAGGTTAAGAGTCTAGTTGCTTATCATTCATCAGTGGGAAACATTGTGCAGTAGATAATGATGCTCTTTTGGACCTGAAATTCTTTTATCTGAACCTTTCTGATTTTTGTAGTTTTTCTAATCTATGCATCTTGCCTGCAATGAATAAATGTTTTAGAGTCCCTTTATTGTAGTAATCACCCATAGAAAAATAGATATACAATAGTGGTGAATATCTGTAGTTCAGGTGTAGGATGAGGGTGAAGGTTTGTTCTCTGAGCTTGTGGGTTGGTTTCCGAACATTTTGTTACCAGGCTAGGTAACATCTTTGGCAGCGTTTAGGGGATGTCTGTGTCAGTGCTCTTCTATTTGTAAGGGCTTCAGGTGTGGGTATGTCAAATGAGGGTCTTGTGATGAGTCATCAGAGAGAGGCTTGTGATGGGTCTTGTGATGGGGAGGTTACTTCAGGTCAGGGTCATTGGAGGGTGTGAATTATCAGTGGGTCAGGGGTGAGTCATCAGTGAGAGGCTGATGATGGGTCTTGTGATGGGGAGATTACATCAGGTCAGGATCATTGGAAGGTGAACTTCTGGGGAGGGAGAGAGGGTTGCATGTGTTGCTTGAGGGTTGGTGCTATCTCCGGTTCGCTGTGCGATTGACTTGGATTCTGAGGGGTTTGTAGGCTGGTTGTAACGCAATATGTCTGTTGATGGAATTGCTTGTGGACATGTTTATTTATAAGCCTACTATGAGATTTGTAGAATGTTAAAAGCAAAAATACAAAAAAACTTATTTTTCTAGGGAATCAACCCATTATTTCAGATAAAATGATTCATATGTTACCTGGCCCTTGGTAAATTAAACTTGACACCTCGTGCAGACAATACTGCTGCACTTGCTAACATTTATTGCTTATATGTTCTAGATGGACAAAAGAGGAAGAAATCTTTGAGAAAGAAACTGGATTCCCTTGGAAAAGAAAAAAACAAAGATAAAGGTATTAAAAATGTATGGATGTACATAAACTGACACATGAAATATGGTTTACTTTTTAGTTAATTTACATATTTAATTTTGATCATGATCTCTTTATCTCAACATCATTTACTTCAGCTTTCCCTGGCTTGGTTCCCTAGCATTTGTTTTCACTAACTGGCACAGCATCCATAATGCTTTGAACATCGATTTGGTATTCTTAAAATTGTAATCCAACATTTCTAGAGGTATGAGAAGACTAATATATAGAATATAATAATATATTAGTGATTTATTTTAAAAAATGAAAATGAATATTAACCCAATGTGGGAAATGCCAGTTTTACCAGTAAATATTATTTGCCCAACTTTTTAAAATAAAGTTCCCAGCTGGTTTCTTATCCTAACATGCCATTGATAGTCTTGATTAAAAAACAAAACCAACAAAATCTATAAACTGTGAGTCAACTACAGTTAGTGCTTAACTTATGATGACAATTGGGACTGGATTTCTGTTTGTATGTCAAAATAGCTGTAAGTCAAGGCACCTATATGACATGATTTTAGGATTTTTTTTGAGATTAAACAAACACTATGGTTATAAGTGCGAAGCCATTTTTTTTTTTATTGGAATAATGATCACATGACCAGGGATGCTGCAACTAGTCATAAAGGTGAGCTGGTTGCCAGCACCCAAAATGCATTCATGTGGTTGTGGGAGTATGTGTGCTTTATGGATCATAATTTTTTTGTTTAATTGCCCAGAAAGCATTCATTCTGGGCCTGTCATAATTTGAATGGTTATTAAGTGACCAGTCGTAAGTTGAGGACTACCTATGTTCCTAAAAAATAGTACTGTCTATTTAGAAAAACTGTGCTAATAGAATATTATGTGTTCTTAGAATAACAGAGTTGGAAGGGACCTTGTAAGGTCATCTAGTCCAACTCCCTGCTCAAGCAGAAGACCCTATATCATTTCTGACAAGTGGCTGTCCAGTCTCTTCTTGAAAATCTCCAATGATGAAGCACCCACAACTTCTGAAGGCTGAATAATAATCTGAATAATCAAATCATTGGTTGATTATTCTCACTGTCAGAAAATTTCTCCTTATTTCTAGGTTAGATCTCTCCTTGATCAGTTTCCATCCATTGTTCCTTGTCTGGCCTTCAGCTGCTTTGGAAAACAGGTTCTCCCCCTCCTCTCCGTGATAGCCCCTCAGATATTGGAACACTGCTATCATGTCACCTCTGGTCCTTCTCTTCACTGGACTAGCCATGCCCAGTTCTTGCAACTGTTCTTCATATATTTTAGCCTCCAGGCCTCCAGTCATCTTTGTTGCTCTTCTCTGCACTCTTTCTAGAGTCTCAACATCTTTTTTATTATGTGGTGACCAAAACTGGATGCAGTATTCCACCGCACCAGGTATTACAACTTTCCCTAGTGGTGTCTAGAGTCCAGGATGTCTTTACTCTTGTAGTGTTCCTCTCCTTTTTTAAGGACCGGAGGTGGAGGGAATCCTCCTACTAGCCTCAGCTTAGAGTCCCCCACGGGTTTTAATAGACTGCAATGGAACACTGGGTGGACCCTCCTAAGATTTCTTAGCATCTGCAGCTCCACTGTGACCAGATTTATAATCCGTACAATGGGGAAAGGACCTATATACTAGGACCTGGCTTTTTACAGGCCTGTCTTAGGTTTAGATATATTGTGGATAAATATACCTTATCCCCCACCTGGAACTCCCTTTGAGGGGCCCTCTTCCGGTCAGCTTGCTTTCCCTAGTGCCTTGCACACCACAACTCATGTGCCTCTTAGTCCATCCACTCCGCTAGTGTTGTGGAGGACAGTACTCCCTGCGGAAGCTCCGGCATGGCTACAAACGTAACCCTGGTAGCCACCTTAAAAGGGGTAAGTCCTGTGCTGCTATGTATTGAGTTATTGTAAGCCACCTAAGCGAACAGCAGCAGCTCAGCCCAGTTAGTCTGCTGATAATTTACATATCACCTTAGGTATTGCTCCACCATTGAGAACTTGTTCTGCCGCCCCATGAGTACTGGGATGAAAAGCGGATCTGAGCCCCTGGGATAAGCCTATCAAGACCACGAATTCCCACCAGAATTTTGCAGTGAACTGCAGCCCCCAATCTGAGATAACCCTCTTTGGGGGGAGGGTTTGGCCAAAGTATGAAATGTGCCTGCTTGGAAAAGAGGACAACAGTCCATATTACAGTGTTCCCGCCATTATCTGGCAGCTCAACTATGAAATCCATGGCTATTTCCTCCCACAGCAGGTTTGGGATAGCTATTGGCTGCAGAAGTCCAGGGGTTTTCCCTGGCAAGTGCTTCATGGTTGCATATACAGGGCAACTCGCTATATAAGATTCTACGTCTTTCTTCATCTTTGGCCACCAAAATTGTCTCTTTATAAGGTCAGGGTCTTCATGAACCCAAAGTACCCCACTGGCTTCACATCATGACTCCTTTGTAGGACCATGGTTCTCTTGCTGGCTTGGACGTACACTTTACTGCTCTTCCCCACAAGCCTTGCTTCAGCATTAAGTCTCTCTCATGCTTTTGGAACCACTCATCCCCTTCCAAGGTTTCTCCTAGTTGCTGGGTCAGAGAGTCTCCTCCTGTTCAAGGAGGGTCTTTCTGTGGCTGTCTCATGTGCGCTGGTGCTGCAAGTTGCTTAGATGGGATGATAGAATTAACTATGTCTTCCCTAGTGCTTTTATATTGAGGCAGGTGCGAAACAGCATCTGCTAGGAAGTTTCTTCCCCTGGGCAAATAACATAGGGTGACGTTGAAGTACTGAGCCATCGGAGCTGCTTAGGGAATAGTTTCCTTGGGGCCCTCAGTGCTTCCAGGTTTTTATGGTTGGTCCAAACTTCAAACAGGATTTTACTGCCCTCTAAGAACTGCCTCCAGGTGTGGAGGGCCCAACAGACAGTGTAAGCCGCCTTCTCCCAGATGGCCCACCTTCTCACTGTCATAGTTTCCGAGATGTATAGGTGCAAGGTTACAGCTCTCCCCTTTCATTTCTCTGCAATAAAATTGCAACGTCGCTAGTGTCTGCCTGGATCACGAATGGCTCCCCTGGGTTCAGGTGCCTCAAGATTGGCTCAGCAGCGAAGAGTCTCTTTAGCTTCTCAAAAACCGCTTGGCACTCGACAATCCAATTCAAGAGTTGGCATGGTCTGGGCTTTCTTCCCCTCCCTGTTTTTACCAAGTTCGTGGTGGGTAGGGCTGTCAGTGCAAATGTGGGAATAAGCTGCATATAGAAGTTTGCAAACCCCAGGAAACTTTACAGTTGCGTTCTGGTCTGTGGGGTCTCCAATTCTAGGATCCCCCTCACCTTTCCTGGGTCCATATTGACCCCTTCCCTAGAGTTGTGGTATCCTTAGTAGTCTAAACTGGTCTTGTGGAAGTCACACTTGGATAGCTTTGCATATAGCTGAGCTTTCAGCAGTTTCTCTAGCACAGCTCTCACTAGCTTTATGTGCTCTTCCATAATCTCAGTATAGATTAAAATATCATTTAAGCAGACCAGCACCTCCTTATACAGGTGTCATGTAGGACCTAATTTATCAACTACATGAACACGGCTGGTGCCCCCTGTAGCCCAAACCGCATCCACCTGGAAATGGTGGCATCACAAAGGGCAGTTGAACGTGGTCTTCCACTCATCCCCTTCTCTAATCTGTACTCAGTAGTATGCTTCCCTCTCAAGTCCAGCATAGTGAAAATATTCTCCTTGGACAAGTAGCCCACCATGTCCTTCATCAGGGGGAGGGGGTACATGTTCTCGATGCAAATGGCATTTATCCCTCTATAATCTATGCACATTCTCAGGGACCCATCTTTCTTCTCCTTGAAGTGCACTGGGCTGCTATCTTTGAATTGGCTGGCTGGATGAAGCCCCTCGCTAGGTTTTTGTCTATGAACCGTCTAGGTTCCTCCATCTTACCAAGTATCATGGAGTACATCTTTGGCTTTGGCAGCTTACCCCGGCACAATTTCAGTGGCGCAGTCTGTTGGCCGGTGGGGCGGTAGCACATCCGACTCCCTCTCGCTAAACACCTCAGTGAGGTCACGTTATGCCCCTGGAATGAGCTGTTCCAACCCCTCGCCTTCTGTTAGCACATTAGCCGGTTCCACTTTCGCCTCCCTAGCTAGAAGCTTGTGGCTGGTACCCAGCACTTTCCTCAGTTTTTGCTGCTTAGCTGCCCTCTTATGCACCTTCCTTCTTGCATTGGAAGCAAGTCCCTGGGATCTGGCAAGGCACCTCCCTCGGGCTGCAGGGCATCTCTCAGCTACTTGACGGGGCCAACCCTTGTGGGCAGTGTGCTGTCGGTACTCCATCAGGTCTATCTCCACATTTGTAGCCAGCTGGTACCACACCTGGAATTCATTAGGCACCCCCCTGGGTAGGCAGTTGTGGTATAGCTCCCATGCTGGCCTGTCCCAGAACTGGTAAACCAGCAGGGGCTCAGGCCACTCTCTCAAGCAGGCTATTAGGCTGCAAAACTCTAAATGTACTCCACAACTGGCCGCTTCCCTTGCCAAATGCAGCAGATCTTGGCCTCTGCCTGGCAGGTTTCCATGGGGTCCTCAAATCTGAACCGCAGCTCCTACATGAGGGTGTCCACATTCATTAGCTCACAGGCCCCTTCATCATATGACACCAACCACTCCGCAGCCTCTCCCTCCAGGTTCAAGGTCACTGCATCTACACGGGAAGGCTCGTCTGGGTACATTGCACCATACCGCTCCAAGTACTCTACATCTGAATCAGGAAATAGGCCAACTTTTCAGGCTGGCCATCACATTTTACTTTGCAGGAAGGAGGCTCCCAGTCTTGTTGCATCAGCACATAGCCTGGTGGCAACGCCACCACCTGTGGGCCCACTTGCGTGGGAGCTCCTGTTGCCGCGGGAGGTGGAGGAACCTGTTCTGGGATCATCGGAGGGGGGCTGCCGTTGTCCCTTGCTGTGCAGGTCCCGTGGCTCCGGTCAGGCTCAATAGCATCAGTTGCCACTGAGGGGAGGACAGGGCAGCCAGCTGCTTAGTGAACCCTATTCTGGCCCCTATCTTTACCAATGTCACTGAAGTGGCTCCTCGGACCTCTAGCATGCTGAATTTCTCCATTGAGGAGAAGCTGCGCCATTGAGGGTGTCAGAACCCATATATTATTAAGGGGGACTCTTTTTTGTTTCTTTTTATTTCATTACTCCAGGTTCTGCCATTCTCCTGAAGGGGAGGGGGGAAGACGCTGCGGGCTGTCTCTTTGTTTCTTTCTGTTGCTACAATGTATCCCTTCCGCTGTTTCTGCATATCTACTCTTTGAACTGTCTCTCCCTTGATGTTACCTTGGGGGGGGGGAGAAAGGAATGTGCCTCCAACCATCTGGCTTATCTCCCATTTCGGAAGAGAAGGTGTGAAGACCCAACAACATCGCTGCGAGCCTGGGAAAGACCTGTGTTATCAACTCCTTTCCACAATGGATTTAACACCTAAGGATTGGTCCATTCAAACTGACCAGATGAACTATTGAGGTGGGGTTTGCTTGGGACTCTTTTAACCTATTGATCTGAGCAGGAAACCCTCAGATCCTGCCTATCATGCCTGCTATCAACTTCTCCTAATAAAAGTTCCTTTTGGAAGAAACTGCTTCCATGAGTCCTGTTTTCTTAGGATGAGGTTTTGAAGTGGGCCCTGACATTAGGCAGGATATGCAGTAACAGTCAGCCTGGAAGGAAGACCCTTACCGGGGGACTTAGCAAATGATGTCAGATATTGGAACGGAAAGGGAAGAACCTACTATGGGGGGAGAGAAGCCTCCCACCAAGCAGACCTCTGTGGATACAGCTCCGAATCCTCGAGCTCATCAGAAGAGGTAGTGGTCACAGAACGCTGCCACAAGCCCAGGTGGTCGATGGGTGTCAGGAAGAAGGAAGACTGGGAGAAGAAAGCCAGAAAGGTGTCACTCAGATGAGGCAGTCATCAACTGGGGTGGAAAGTCGAGATGGAAAGGTCACTCCGACCACCACGTTCCAGCCAGTTTTTGGAACAAGCCATTGACATGTTGAGAATAGCTCTCGACTCCATGAGGAAGGAGAAAACTGACCCATGCCGGGGCATCGTCAACCTGGCCTCTGCAGAAGGGACAGATGAAGGGGGGCTGAACCAGCAGTCCCGGGCCCTTTCGCAAACACCGTTGAGGCCGCAGCCATCGCAACCACCACCATCACCCCTGGCCGAGCAGCCAGGAGATGGACGATGACAGATGGAAGAAGGGACATCGATCCATCCTAAAGTTCCTGCCGCTGGAGGTAAAGTACCGTGGGGAGCCATGGCACCTGGGATTTTCCCTAACCCAGGTGCTAAACTACATGGAGGAATATGGCCACGAAATACCAAGTGACCGGGGCCGGATTCGCATCATGCAAGCAGCCCTGGATGGCACCGCAGCGGACTGGGTGGTAGATCTCCACGATGCTGATGCCCCAGAACTGCAAAACTTTAATCAATTTATGGCAATTCTTAGACGTCATTTTGAAGATCCCTTAGCTGACCGTATGGCACGGGAGCAAATAAAAACCGTCCGGCAAGGCAGACGACCCGTGGCAGAATACATCCAAGAATTCTGATCCCTGGCCAGCAAACTAAATTGGCCGGAGGATATCCTGATCGGGCACTTCAAGGATGGCCTGAACTATGACTTGTATGATGCCTGCATCCCCTGAGGAGACCCCGACCGACTTCAAGACTGGTACGTCCTGGCCGAGGAGGCGGAGATTGACCTGGCTAAGAGGCAACGGCGCGGGGGAAGATCGTGGGGAAGGTCACCATCAGAACCGACCCGTGAGCCATCAAAGCAAGCTCCAGCCACCAAAAGAACGACAGGATGCTTCAAATGCGGAAAGGAGGGGCACTGCGCAGCCGAGTGCCGCTCATGCACCCCTGTCCAGAAACCTGATTGAGCCCTGGCCGGGAAGACTCCAACAAAGCCAAAAGACATGACCATGAAGAGCACGGAAGTCGTTGAGTACCCTGCCTCATCCAACCGAAAGAAGGGAACTCCGACACCCCCAGGAGAGACATCCAACTTGTCAGAGAACAACTCAGAAGACGAACCCCTGGTAAGTGGACCCATTGCGCCCCTCACTAGGACAGTAGAATTGTTTAGCTCCGGAATGCCGGAGAGAGTGGAAATCAGGGCATTAATTGACTCTGGCTGCACCCACTGCCTCATAAGCCCAACGTTAGTGGGGAATTTGGGGATCCCGGTGAGGAGGCTGAAGAAACCGATCTCATTCGGTCCATAACCGGGGGAAGCCCGCCACACTAGCCATACTGCCAGTCCAACTCACCATAGGGGACCACATAGAGACTATAACGTTTGTGGTGACCCCTGGCATGGAATGCCCCCTTATCCTGGGCATGGCATGGCTGACCAAGTGGAACCTGTGGGTGGACTGGAGAATAGCAGAACTCAGGTTCCCAAATGGGGAATCAGCCAAGGCCCCAGCTCAACCCCCAAGTGGTGGAAACCCTGCCGAGAAAGCCACAGTAGGGGGGGAGAAGGAACTGCTGGAGGAATACAGAGACCTAGCTGAAGTGTTCAACGAGGAAAAATCCGATGAACTGCCCCCTCATCGGCCTACGGACTGTTCCATAGAGATCCACCTGGCCGCGAAACTCCCCAAACCCAAATTGTATTCCATGAGCCCACAAGAATTAGAGGAGATGCAGAAGTTGATAGACAAAAATTTAGAAAGAGGTTTTATTCAGCCGGTGAACCCAAAAACCGCTGCCCCTGTGTTGTTCCGAGAAAAGAAAGATGGGACTATTCACCTCTGCGACTATAAATCTCTGAATGCAGTGAGCAAAAGCAATCTATATCCTCTTCCCCTCATGAAAGACATGCTATCCCACCTCTCAAAGGGGAAAATCTTCTCAAAGCTAGACTTGAGAGAAGCCTATTACAGAATCAGAATAAAGGAGGGGGATGAATGGAAGGCAGCTTTCAATTGCCCCTTAGGATGTTACCAGTTCAGGGTTCTACCTTTTGGAGTACAAGGAGCACCCGCAGTATTTATGCAGTTGATAAATGTCGTACTTCTGGAGCACCTGTACGAGGTGGTGCTTGTTTACTTAGATGACATCTTGATAGTCACTGAGACAATGGAAGAACATGTGAAACTAGTCAGAGCTGTCTTTAAAAAGCTCTGTGCAGCTTGCCTATATGCCAAGCTCTCTAAATGCGAATTCCATAAGGAGAAAATTGACTATTTGGGATATCGCATCTCCCCAAATGGCATAGAGATGGACCTCTAGAAGGTCCGAGCAGTATTAGAATGGGCTCCGCCCCGCACCAGAAAGTAATTGCAGAGTTTCCTTGGCTTTGCTAACTTTTACTGGCAATTCATCCCCTCCTTTGCACAAATTGCATTACCAATTACGAACTTACTGAAAACCAAAGGGGAGGGGAAACCCAAGCCAACCCAACCATTGAAATGGACAGTGGAATGTCAAGCTGCGTTTGAAAGGCTTAAAAGATTATTTTCCGCTGAACTGGTTTTGAGACACCCTGACGCTGATAAACCTTTTGTGATTCAGGCTGATGCCAGTGATGTAGCTGTGGGGGCTCTACTCTTACAAGAAAACGATGAAGGGAAATTACAATCATGTGCATATACCTCAAGGAAGCTCACAGAGACAGAACAAAGGCGGGCAGTCTGGGAGAAAGAGGCTTATGTAGTGCAATGGGTTCTTCTCACTTGGCGGCACTTCCTGGAGGGGAACAAAATTCCTTTCCAAGTGTGGACCGACCACAAGAACCTGGAAGCACTAAAACCACCCAGGAAACTAAGTCCTAAACAAGTGAGGTGGCCGCAACATTTCCACCAGTTTAACTTCATGTTAAAACACTTGCCGAAAGGAAAAAACTTTTTGGCAGATGCTTTGTCCAGACTGCCCCAATATAACAGTAATCGAAGTGATGTAGCAAAACCACTCATGCTAAATAAACAACTATCATGCTTGCTATCAGCTTCTCCTAATAAAAGTTCCTTTTGGAAGAAATTGCTTCCACATGTCCTGCTTTCTTAGGATGAGGTTTTGAAGTGGGCCCTGACAGAGTGGCTGTTGGTTGTGATTACTGGATGTTGACCTTTAGTTGGTAGTACAGATGAAAAAACTACTTGTGTACCTAACTCCTTAACTTTCTTGCTTAGCTGTTCTCAATATTGTTTTCAGGTTCATTTTCGTGTCATTCATCCCTATGTGTAGTAGTAGAAAAGGGTAGTAATCTGTGGGTTTTATTATTTTGGTTAGGTTCTCAGCCACATTTTTGATTTTTGCTCCAGGGAGACAACATACCTCTCTAGATTGATTGTCTGGTCTACAGACAGTTTGGTTCTCTTCTCTTGCGAATTGAATCTCCTATCATCAACTCATCTTTCTTTTCCTAGGGAGGTTTGGGGTATTTGTCTACCTGTCACAGAAGCACTTGCTGATGCTACTTTTTGGGGAACATTTGATGATGCTTCTTTTCTAGATGTGTGCATGTTTTCTTCCGGGGGGAGTCTATGAAATCGATTGCTCAGCTCCAGTAGGGCTGCATCAGAGTGGGTTGGGTTGAACAGATGTTTTGTACTAGGTTGGTGTTTTTTTCTATGAGCGACATGTTTCCATCTTTTCTTCTTAAATGTTTATTTACAACTTCTTTTAGAAGTTTGCTGGAATTGGGTATGTCTAGTTTAATGAAAAGAAGGACTAGGGGTGACATGATAGCAGTATTCCAATATCTCAGGGGTTGCCACAAAGAAGAGGGAGTCAAGCTATTCTCCAAGGCACCTGAGGGCAGGACAAGAAGTAATGGATGGAAACTAGTCAAGGAGAGAAGCAACCTGGAACTGAGGAGAAACTTCCTGACAGTTAGAACAATTAACCAGTGGAACAACCTGCCTCCAAAAGCGGTGAATGCTCCAACACTGGAAGTTTTTAAGAAGAGACTGGACAGCCATTTGTCCGAAATGGTATAGGGTTTCCTGCCTGAGCAGGGGGTTGGACTCGATGACCTCCAAGGTCCCTTCCAACTTTATTATTATTATTATTATTAAGTTTTGATCATTATTATGTTCAGTTTGGGCATAATCTTCTTGCAAAATTTGGAGTTTCTCATTTTGTAGGTTGAATTTTAGAGTGGTTAGAGTTTTCTCTAGATCCTTTACCTTTTTTTTCTAGTAACTCAATTAATTTACATTTGGTGCATGTGTATTCTGGGTCTTCTATGGGCATAAGCGTATTCATGGAAATGTTTTGCAGATCACAATAGTATCAGTTTCTTTTTCCATGAGTGGATTGTAAAAAATTGAAAATGAAAATGTAGAAGGTTTTAACACAGATTTTTAAAAGGGAAAAAATGTCCAATTTTGAAATTTGATATTCTAACAGATCATTTAAAAATTTTAAAATGTAGTGAAAAATGTCTAGTTTAAAAATTTTAAATTCTAGAAGTTCATTTAAACATGTCAAATTTTAAAATTTTCAGTGTTGAATTTTAAAATTTTCAGTGTTGAGTGGGGCTTAAATGCAAGGTTTGTTCTTATCCTGTTATGGGGTGCTTTATAATGATCCCTTTTCTCCCTGGCTTCTGATCCTTTCCCTCCTTACCACCTTACGAGCTTTATTTATCCTGTACTTGCTATTGTCTACTCAGCCTACTTATTTATCCTTTTATTCTTTGTCTTGTGTTCTGTAGTTGTTTTTTATCCTCTCTTCCTACTTGCCTTTTGCCTGCCACTACCGGAGATTCAGCCCACCGTCTTTCCTCAATCCATGTCATTGCCCTCTGACTATTGGTCTGCCGTACTGTTCCGTTGCCTCTCACAGTCACCATTTCGCTGATCCCAATGACAGCCACCGATTCCACAGTTACTCCGCCATCTCTTTCCACGCTGTCCTCTGTGCTGCTCTCAGGCTCTGGTTCACTTACTGTATAACTGTATTTATTACAGTTATGCTTGATCAGTAGGAGCACGGTGGCTCTTGTGGTTAGGACACTGAGTTGGAGGTTAGCAAGCCCGCATTCAAGACCCGAGTGCTGCTGTGGGGTGGGATGAGCTCTTGTTCTTTGCTCCAGCTCCTGCCAGGGACATGAAAGGAGCCCCCTAACTGCTTGACTGCAGAGTTACAATTAAGAATGTATTTTAACCCGTTAGAACTATTTTGTCAAGTGATAGGAGCTTTCTTAAAGTAGAATGGGTAGTTTGTGAGAGATATAAAAAGTCTTACCTAACCTGACTTCCGGTTTTGGTCGCAGTGCAGGCGGTCACACGAAGAGTTTTGCGCTCTTTGCCGTCCGGTTTCCCCCCGCCGGTAGACCCTGGATAGGGTCGAAAGTCACCCTGGAGGGGCAACCACCGTGGAGGAGGCCACTCGTTGATGGCGGAGGGAGCGGCAGCTCCCTCTGCGGTCCGAGAAATCTCCTTTGGGCCGACAGGGAAAAGATCTGCCATTAACATGGCCGATCATCTAGCTGCTTCAGCCGAAAGTCACAGCAACATCTAAGCGAAAAGAACCACCATGGGTGGAAAGGAAGACCTTTCCTTCCCTCTTTTTTTTTAAAATTTTTATAACAAGTTTTATTGAATTTTTTTTGTTTTACAACCAGGTGCTTGGAACTCATCGTGGAGATAGGGCAGTCCATACAACAAAGTAAAAAATATAATCATACATAAACAATTTGAATTACTTCTTTAAAGGTTCCCTCTCTAAACAAAGAAAGAAAAAACAAATAGAAAAAAAAACACAATATCAATAATATTTCCACCCGTTTTCAGGCTTAACTAACTCACAATTAACATATTCCAATTTGGCCTTATATAAACATATAGTATACAATTCGGGTACCCATATAGTATAGATTGTTTTTAAGATATACATATTATTCCAATTATTCAATTTATACTTCTCTGTTAAATTCTATCTCTTATTCTATTCTATTTTACATATATATTTTATGGATAAACATAACTTTAAGTATTTTAAAACCATTTTACATTTAAGCCTAAAATAATAAAACAATAATTATTTCTAAAATAGACTTATAATATGCCTATTATATATATGTATGTATTTTAATATCTCTCAACTACATTCTATTTCCTGTACTCTTATCAAATATTTTTATAAATCATAGTTAAATGTTTCACCAATCTCTATCCAACTCCTAATTATAGATTTTCCAATTTTCCATCTTGCCATTCCGGACCATAATCAAATCAATAGTTTACATCAATATTAACTCAGATCAAAGTCTTGAACCTTAGAAATCTCAAGCATATTAGTTCAGTCACAGTCTCTAAAAGCCATTTTTACCCATCCAATAAAAGTTTAGCTCTCACTTTTAAACCTAATTCTAGCTTTCTTTTTGTGCCAAGCAGGTTTCCACAATAGGGCCTCTAATTCCTCCCATAGTATTTGACCATACACATTTTTCCACAATTGAATCCAGTCATAGTCTTCTTCTCTTTTCTCCAATGTTGTCTGCACTATGTAATCAGTCTTAATCAATATGGTGATTGTTCGTTGTTTGTTCATGTTGTCAGCATTTTTAACGTCTCGTATTTGAAAGTCTATTCCTGTTGCTTTTAGAATTATAGATGTTTTAGTTGAATTCTGCCTTTGGTCATCCAAAGTCTCCGTCATTTGTATATAAGCTGTAGTATCTTCCTCTTCAATAGGTTGTAAATGTGTTTCCTCCATATCGTTAAGTTGTAGATCTAGTTGTGTATCATATCCAATAAGTTGAAATTCAGTTTTTAACTCTGGAACATCTCTTTTCCAAAGCATTCTAAAATGTTCTTTTAATTCCTCCTTCGTTTCCAAGATTTTTTCTAATATAAATCCATAGTTAAGCTGTGAGTGGGATTCCATTCTTCGTTTTTTTAGTAAAATTTCAGCTTAAAAGCTGAGTTACAATTTTATAAAATATAAAATCCAAACAGAAATAGGAAAAAGCAAGTACAAAAATAAAAACAGCAAAAGTCCCAATCAATGTTATGAATATCTAATTTATAATCCAAATAAAGGAGCCTTCCGGTTCCTGTAGCAGTGCCTGCGGTCAGGCAAAGAGTATGCTCTCTTTGCCGACCGGTTTCCCCCCGCCGGTAGACCCTGGACAGGGTCAAAAGTCACCCCGGAGAGGCGACCACCGTAGAGGAGGGCACTCGTTAATCGCAGAGGGAGCAGCAGCTCCCTCTGCGATCCGAGCAATCACCTTTGGGCCGACGGGGAAAAGATCGGCCAGTAACATGGCCGATCACTCAGCTGCTCCAGCCGAAAGTCACAGCAACATCTAAGCAAAAAGAACCACCGTGGAAGATCCGGGTGAGACCTTTCCTTCCCTCTTGATACTTTACTCATTTCCCTGTGAAAAGCTCTTAGAAATTACTTCCCCCCCCCTTGAGAAAGCAGCGTTTGAATACTTGGGGAAAGAGCTGTGGAAAAAAAAAATAACTAATTTTTATTGTTTATTTGAGCGGCTGGAATTCGGGGGACCCTGAAGAAAAAAGAGAAGAAAAAAATCCTTACTGTGACTCTCTTTCTCTGCTTGCTTGTTTTCAGCTTAAGTGGAAACCTTTAGGGAGGGGGGTGGAGTGTTCTTCTTCTTCCCCCCCTTCTGAACAGTGCTATCTACTTTAAAAAAAAAAACGCTATGGCTCCTTGTAACCATTTTGAAATTCTACTCCCTGCATTTAGCATGACGCCCAGACGCTTGCATTTCTTTTGGAACTTGTTTAAGTTTCTGCTGCTGTTTTTGATTTTATAATACAAAGTATACTCTCCTGAAAAATGGATTTTTTCGCTCTAGGATTACAATATAATAATTGAGACACCAGTTGCTGTTATTTATTTGGATTATAAATTAGATATTCATAATATTGATTGGGACTTTTGCTGTTTTTATTTTTGTACTTGCTTTTTCCTAGTTTTGTTTGGATTTTTATACTTTATAAAATTGCAACTCAGCTTTTAAGTTGAAATTTTACTAAAAAAACGAAGAATGGAATCCCACTCACAGCTTAACTATGGATTTATATTAGAAAAAATCTTGGAAACGAAGGAGGAATTAAAAGAACACTTTAGAATACTTTGGAAAAGGGAGATCCCAGAGTTAAAAACTGAAATTCAACTTATTGGATATGATACACAATTAGGTCTACAACTTAACGATATGGAGGAAACACATTTACAATCTATTGAAGAGGAAGATACTACATCTTATATACAAATGACGGAGACTTTGGATGACCAAAGGCAGAGTTCAACTAAAACATCTATAATTTTAAAAGCAACAGGAACAGACTTTCAAATACGTGACGTTAAAAATGCTGACAACATGAACAAACAACGAACAATCACCATATTGATTAAGACTGATTACATAGTGCAGACAACATTGGAGAAAAAAGAAGACTATGACTGGATTCAATTGTGGAAAAATGTGTATGGTCAAATACTATGGAAGGAATTAGAAGCCCTATTGTGGAAACCTGCTTGGCACAAAAAGAAAGCTAGAATTAGGTTTAAAAGTTAGAGCTAAAATTTTATTGGATGGGTAAAAATGGCTTTTAGAGACTTTGACTGAACTAATATGCTTGAGATTCCTAAGGTTCAAGACTTTGATCTGAGTTAATATTGATGTAAATTATTGATTTGATTATGGTCCAGATGGCAAGATGGAAAATTGGAAAATCTATAATTAGGAGTTGGATAGAGATTGGTGAAACATTTAACTATGATTTATAAAAATATTTGATAGAGTACAGGAAATAGAATATAGTTGAGAGATATTAATATATATATATATAGATAATAGGCATATTATAAGTCTATTTTAGAAAAAATTATTGTTTTATTATTTTAGGCTTGAATGTAAAATGGTTTTAAAACAGAGAAGTATAAATTGAATAATTGGAATAATATGTATATCTTAAAAATAATCTATACTATATGGGTACCCGAATTGTATACTATATGTTTATATAAGGCCAAATTGGAATATGTTAATTGTGAATTAGTTAAGCCTGAAAACGGGTGGAAATATTATTGATATTGTGTGTGTTTTTTTTTCTATTTGTTTTTTCTTTCTTTGCTTAGAGAGGGAAACTTTAAAGAAGTAATTCAAATTGTCTATGTATGATTATATTTTTTACTTTGTTGTATGGAGTGCCCTATCTCCACGATGAGTTCCAAGCACTTGGTTGTAAAACAAAAAAATTCAATAAAACTTGTTATATATAATCCAAATAAATAATAGCAGCTGGTGTCTCAATTATTATATTGTGATCCTAAAGCGAAAAAATCCATTTTTCAGGAGAGTATACTTTGTATTATAAAATCAAAAACAACAGGCAGAAACTTAAACAAGTTCCAAAAGAGATACAAGCGTCTGGGCGTCATGCCAAATGCAGGGAGTAAAAGTTCAAAATGGTTACAATGTTGCAATGGCGCTTTCTGGGCTTCACACCAAGTTCAGAGTTACAGAGTTGTAACCATACAATCCACATAAATTTGCCCAGAAGCCGTAGAGTTTTTTTTTTAAAGTAGATAGCACTGTTCAGAAGGGGGGGAAGAAGAAAAACACTCCACCCCCCTCCCTAAAGGTTTCCACTTAAGCTGAAAACAAGCAAGCAGAGAAAGAGAGTCACAGTAAGAATTTTTTCTTCTCTTTTTTCTTCAGGGTCCCCTGAATTCCAGCAGCTCAAATAAACAATAAAAATTAGTGTTTGTTTTTTTCCACAGCTCGTTTCCCCGAGTGTTCAAACGCTGCTTTCTCAAGGGGGGGGGGAAGTAATTTCTAAAAGCTTTTCACAGGGAAATGAGTAAAATATCAAGAGGAAAGGAAAGGTCTCACCCGGATCTTCCACGGTGGTTCTTTTTGCTTAGATGTTGCTGTGACTTTCGGCTGGAGCAGCTGAGTGATCGGCCATGTTACTGGCCGATCTTTCCCCGTCGGCCCAAAGGTGATTGCTCGGATCACAGAGGGAGCTGCCACTCCCTCCGCAATCAACGAGTGCCCTCCTCCACGGTAGTCACCTCTCCGGGGCGACTTTCGACCCTGTCCAGGGTCTACCGGCGGGGGGAAACCGGTCGGCAAAGAGAGCATACTCTTTGCCTGACCGCAGGCACTGCTACCGGAACCGGAAATCCGATCATCTAGCTGCTTCAGCCGAAAGTCACAGCAACATCTAAGCGAAAAGAACCACCGTGGGTGATCCGGGTGAGACCTTTCCTTCCCTCTTGATACCCTATTTACCTTCCTGAGAAAAGCTTCTAGAATTATTTCCCTACTTTCAGAAAGCAGCGTTTGGATACTTGGGAAAATGAGCGTTGAAAAAAATAACTAATTTTTACTGACTATTTGAGCTGTTGGATTTCGGGGATTCTGAAAAAATCCTTATTGTGAAGGTGGATTTTTTTTTTCTTTGCCTGCTTGTCTTTAGTCTAAGTGGAAGACTTTAGGGAGGGGGGTGGAGTGTTTTCCGTCCTCCCCCCTTCTGAACATTACTGTTTCTTTTTAAAAAATTTCGGCTGTCTGGGCGGTGTTTTGTGGATTGAAATGGCAAATCACTTTCACTTTGCTTGGTCGGATGTGTATTCAGCTTAAACGTGGCGTGACGCCCAGACATTCCTATCTGTATTGAAACCAGCTGAAAGGCTTCATTTTTTTTTTGCTTTCCTTGGCTTTCTTCTAGTAGTTTACTTTGACTTTATAATACAAAATATATTTCTTAGAAAAATTGACTTTTCTTTTTTTGGATTACAAGATAATAATTGACCTTTAAGGAACTTTTTTTTATTACTATTTTGGACTATAAATTGGATACTTATAATACTGATTTTGATTTTTTCTGCCTTTATCTCTTTGGCTTGACTTTTTTATTTTTTCTTACTCTTGTGTGGATATTACATTTTATAATTTTGCTACTATAGAATCTCTGTTTGGCCTGATTTTTTTGTTTTTTTCTATTTTTGTTTGGATCCTATACCTTATACCACAGGTCAGCAACCTGGAGCTCCGGAGCCGCATGTGGCTCTTTGAACCTTCTCCTGCAGCTCCCAGCCTCTTCTGCCATCTGCAGAGAGAGACAGAGACAGAGAGAGGCACTTGCGCTTCCCTTCACACACTCTCTCTCTCTCTCTCTCTCTCTCTTTCTCTCTCTCTCTCTCTCTCTCTCTCTCGTCTCTCTTTCTCTCTCTCTCTCTCTCTCTCTCTCTCTCTCTCTCTCTCTCTCTCTCTGTGTGTGTAAAAAAGAGAGTGGCCTCACCCTGTTCGAGGAGCTGACAAGCTTACTGGATGGGGCTCCTCCCTTTGCTGCGTCTCTGCAGGAAGCAGGAAGGGGAGGAGAGAGTCAGCCTGTTGCAGAACAGCTTGAAGCCAGCTTGCCAGGTGAGCAGAAGATCGGAGAGAGGGGGGAAAGAGAAAGAGAGAGAGGGAGAGAGAGAAAGAGGGAGAGAGAGAAAGAGAGACACACAGAGAGAGAGAGAGAGGGAGAGAAAGAGAGAAAGAGAGGGAGAGAGAGAAAGAGAGAGAGGGAGAGAAAGAGAGGAAAGAGAGGGAGAGAAGGGGGAGAGAGAAAGAGAAAAAGAGAGAGAGGAAAGAGAGAGAAAGAGGGAGAGGAGAAGGAGAGGAAAGAGAAAAAAAGAGAGGGAGAGGAAAGAGAGAGAAAGACAGAGAGAGGAAAGAGAAAGAGAGAGAGGGGAGAGGAAAGAGAGAGAGGAAAGAGAAAAAGAGAAAGAGGGAGAGAGAGGGAGAGGAAAGAGACAGAGAGAGACAGAGAGAGAGACCCTTTTGACATCTAAAATGAAGATAACACTGCGTATATCCTTTTTTACCTTTTATTTATATATATATATATGTCTTTAATGACTGCAAAAATACGAATAATATTCTATAATAAAGGTAAAAAAGAATATATGCAGTGTTATCTTCATTTTAGATATCAAAAGGGTTTTGCGGCTCCCAGTGTTTTGTTTTCGGTGGGAAACGGGTCCAAGTGGCTCTTTGAGTGTTTTGGGTTGCCTACCCCTGCCTTATACTATTTCTACTACAGAATTTTTATTGTTGTATTTACCTTTTAAGCTTTCACTAAAAAATTAAGACTACTTTATTATTGAAATGGAATCTTACCCACAGCTTGACTATGGACTTTTACTAGAAAAAATTTTGGAACTGAAAGAACAATTTAGAATGGACATGGAAGATGATCCAGAGTTAAAAATTGACTCTCAAACTTTGACTGACCAATTTATAGATCAAGGAACAACAGAGGAAGACTACTTTATTATTGAAATGGAATCCTACCCACAGCTTGACTATGGACTTTTACTAGAAAAATTTTTGGAACTGAAAGAACAATTTAGAATGGACATGGAAGATGATGTTCCAGAGTTAAAAATTAACTCTCAAACTTTCACTGACCAATTTATAGATCAAGGAATAATAGAGGAAGAACAGATTAACCCTAAAGAGGCCGATATGCAACGACCACAATTCAATGAGATGGAGGAAATATATCTACAATCTATTGAAGAGGAACCAATCAACACAGAGGAAGAGATTATATCGCAGATGCAAAGTATGGAGAATCTTGATGACCAAAGGCGGATTCCATCCAAAACACCTATAATCCTAAAAGCAACAGGAATGGACTTTCAAAAACGAGACATCGAAAACACTGACAACATGGACAAACAACGAATAACTATTCTACTGATTAAGACCGACTATATAGTGCAGACAACACTGGAAAAAAGAGAAAAGGATTATGATCAGACTCAATTGTGGAGACATATGGATAACCAAATATTAAGATTTGATGACTCAGAGGCTCTTTGGTGGAAACCTGCTTGGCACAAAAAGAAAGCTAGAATTAGGTTTAAAAATGGTTAAAACTTTATTTGACGGGTTAAAAAGCTTTTAGAGATTTTGACTGAGTTAATACTATTGAGATGAAAACTATGGATTTGACTATGGTTGGGAGGTAATTTGACTATGGTTGGGAAATTTAATATGTGGTAAATAAAAAGTAAATAGATGAAGAAATAGAATACAGATTGGAAATGAAATAAGGTGTCTGGTGGAATAATATTTTTTCTTTTTATAAGTATAATGATTTTGATAGGATTTAAATTTTAGGTAAGGAGTTAAAAAGGGGTTTTAAGATTTATAAAATATATATTTGAAATAGAAAATATATACTTGATAGAGTACAGGAAAGAGAATATAGTTGGGAAGTATTAAAGTATAATAGTTGATATAATATGTATATTTTAGAAATAATTATTGTTTGATGGGAAATTGGGAGACCCGAAATGTAACTTATGTGTTTATTTTAGGCTAAAGTGGAAAATGGTAATTGTAAAATAGTTAAACTTAAAACAGGATTTTGATTGATATAAGTGAATTACTATTGATATTCTTTTTACAATGATTGAATTTTATTTAGAAATGTATTAATACTAGGTTATAGCCTGAGGGAAATAGAGAAGGAACTTTTAAGGAATTATTGAACTATTTATGTTTGATTATATTGTGGGTTTTTTTTGGATGATTGATCACCCTATCTCCACGTGGATTCCTAAAGCACTTTGATGTAAAACCAAAAAATACTAATAAAACTTGTTTAAAAAAAAAAAAAAGTCTTACCTGACCTGAATATGAATGGTCTGGTATATACAGTATAACAATTATATATTTTAATTTTGATTAGAGGTTCTATCAGTGCACTCCAAATATATATATTAAATTTCAGTAATCTTGTCTTCTTTAGATGAACTTATATGCTGTAGGCTGAAATATCCCAGTTTCATTTGTGACACACTCCAAACTCCAGCACCATCAGCAGTCCACATTCTGTCTTGCCTCAAGCCATTTCCTCTACTTCCTATGAGTTCTATTTATTGGCTAGCAGCTGGCAAGCAGGATAAAAACATATGAAGATTTTTGTTTATTCAAGAATAATTTGAAAGTACTGAGCAGTGAAGAAGATGGAATGGAATGGAATGGAATGGAATGGAATCTGGAAGGGACCTTGGAGCTCTTATAGTCCAGCCTTTTCAGACAAGTGACTGTCAAGTCTCTTCTTAAAGACGTCCAGTGATGGAGTGCCCACAATTTCTGAAAGCAAGCTGTTCCACTGGTTAATTGTCCTCACTATTAGGAAGTTTCCACTTAATTCCAGGTTGCTTCTTTCTTTGATCAGTTTTCAACCATTGTTTCTTGTCCTGCTCTCTGATGCTTTGGAGAATAATTTGACCCCCTCTTCTTTATAGCAGCCCCTCAAATACTGGAATACTGCTATCATGTCACCCCTGTTTCTTCTTTTCTTCAGACTAGCCAAACCCAAGTCCTGCAGCCATTCTTTGTATGTTTTAGTCTCCAGGCATTTGATCATTTTAGTTGCTCTTCTCTGAATTTTTTCCAAAGTCTCAACATCTTTTTTGTAGTATGGTGACCAAACTTGGTTGCAATATTCCAGGTGTGGTCTTACTAGGGTTTTATAAAGCGGTACGAATACTTCGTGTGATCTTGATTCTATGCCTCTGTTTATACACCCCAGGATTGTATTAGCTTTTTTGGCTGCTGCTGCACACTGCTGGCTCAAGTGATCATCCACTAGGACTCCAAGGTCCCTCTCACAGTTACTGTTTTTGAGCCAGATTTCACCTAATTTGTATTTATACCTTTGCATTTTCCTGCCTAAACGTAAAACTTTGCTTTTCTCCACATTAAAATTCATTTTCTTGGATAGGGCCCATTGTTCAAGTTTGTCAAGATCTTTTTGGATCCTGAGCTTGTCTTCTGGGATGTTGGCTATTCCTGCCAGTTTAGTGTCATCTGCAAATTTGATGAGTTCCCCTTCTATTCCCTCATCTAAGTGTAGCGGGGCTGTCTGAAAGTGTCTGCAGGAGCCTGGCTGGGGAGAGAGAGATTGGGACAGCTGCTGCCGGTTTGGGGCGCGGCAGGCGTGGATGAGGGGGAAAGACAGAAAAGGAAGGAAGGAAAGGAGAGAGGGGGTGGTTGTTGTTGCAGTTCGCCAGGTGAAGGCAAAGAGGGCTTGGAGGTTTTAAGCTGATCCCTTCTTGTGGAGGAGGGGGAAAGGAGAGAGTGAGAGAGAGTGAGGGGGTGGAATTTTACTGCTTTCTTTCGCAAGGGGCATATCCCAAGCGGAGGCAAGAGAGAGAATGTGGAGAAAGAAAGTTGCTGGGGCTGTTAACCTCAGATTTTAATAATAAAGGATAAGGGGGGAGGGGTTTGACACTGACGGGGCCTGAGACTGCAAGAAGCAACAGAAGAGGAAGAGAGGCTGCTGCTGCTGCTGTGAAGACTGAAGGCCATCCAAACTGTGATTATTGCTGCTTGTGCAAGTTTTAGACATTGTGGGGAGTTGCCCTGGGGGGGGGCGAGCCGTTACTGCAGCACGCTGACTGCTTTTGTTTGTGTTTTACTGCTGCCTGGAGCCGGGGGTTTTCCCCTCCCCACTTGTTTCCAAAAGGTCGCTGAGGAATCATTAACTATTGCTGCTATGATAGCCTGGTGCTGCTAGACACCACCACAGCATTGACTATTGGGGCTAGGGGATGGTCATCTTTGCTCCTGGAAGCCCCTCCCTGCCACCCCTTCACTTCGTGTGAGCCTCTGTTAGAAGAGACACTTTACTAACCCCTAGAGAGCACAGCTGCAGAGCTCGACGGAGGGGAACGGGGCTGGGAGGGCCTGGGCTTTGGCTGCCTCTGAGGAGGTAACGCTACATAAGTCATCAATGAAGATATTAAAGAGTACTAGGCCTAAGACAGAGCCTTGTGGTACCACAATGCTTACTTCTCTCCATGTGAATGTAGTACCATTGAGGACTACTTGTTGAGTACGGTTTGTTAGCCAGCTACAGATCCATCTGGTGGTGATGTTGTCTATCCCACCTTTTTCTAGTTTACTAAGCAGCAGGTTGTGGTCTACTTTGTCAAATACCTTACTGAAATCTAAGTGTACTATGTCCACAACATTTTGCTGGTCTCCTAATTTAGTCACTTTATCAAAGAATAAAATAAGATTGGTTTGGCATGATCTGTTTATAACAAACCCATGCGGGCTACTAGTTATAACTTTGTTTACTTCTAGTTGTTTGCAGATCAGTATTTTGATTATCTTTTCCAGGATCTTCCCAGGTATTGATGTTAGGCTGATTGGTTTGTAGTTTCCTGGGTCTGGTTTTTTCCTTTCTTGAAGATGGGAACCACATCAGCCCTTTTCCAATCCTCGGGTACTTCCCCGATGCTCCAGGATTTATGAAAGATATAGTGTAATGGTTCTGAGATAACATCTGCCAGCTTCTTCATACTCTGGGATTAATGTGTCGGGTCCTGATGATATATATTCGTCAAGGTCGGATACGTGTTCTACCATTTTCTTGCTTATTTTAATTTTTGTTTCTAGTTTGTCTTTTGCAATAGTTTTTTTGGTATTTGGTATGTTGGGCTATCATTTTTGTGTGTGTGAAGACTGATGCAAAGAATGAGTTAAGCAGCCCTGCTTTCTCCCTACTGCCTGTTACTTCCTTGCCATTTTCTCTCTTTAGTGGACCTACAGTTTCCTTGACTTTTTTCTTGTTGTTAATATGTTGAAAGAAACTTTTTTATTATCCTTGATTTCTGTTGCAAGTCTTTGTTCATTCTGAGCCTTTGCTTTCTTGACTTCGCCTTTGCATATTCTGGCTGTCTGCTGATAATTAGCCTTGTGTGCCTTATGTGCCTCTCTTTCCATTTTTTTGTACTTGTCCTTTTTGTCTTTCAGTTTGTCTTTCTGCAGCCATGCTGGTTTCTTCTTGAATTTCTTGTTTTCTTTTTCAGTGGTATTGTGCTGGACTGGGCTTTTGTGATCATATTTTTCAGAATTTCCCACGCTTCTTGAGTTGTTTTCCCCTTTAGGATTTTCATCCATGGAATCTTTCCTAGGTTCTCTCTGAGTTTGTTAAAATCAGCTCTTTTGAAGTTTAAGACATTGATTGGATTATTTTCTATTACTTATGTTTGCATTATATTGAATTCCAGTATGACATGGTCACTTTCTCCCAAGGTTCTGGCAACCTCAACTCCCTCTATCACTTCTTCTCTATTAGTAAGAATTAGGCCCAGTATAGATTTACTTCTAGTACCCTCCTCTACCTTTTGGAGGCAAAGTTGTCGGCTAGGTTGGTTAGGAATCTGTTTGATCTCCCACTCGCTGCAGTTTGTCTCCCAGTTGATATCTGGATGTGGGAGTTATCAGAACCTTACACCACAGAGTTGAAGGCCTGCTTACCAGCCAAGAAGGAAAAGAAAAAGAAATTAAACACATCAAGGAAGCCCTCAGAACGTGTGACTATCCCAAGTGGGCCTTCATTATATCTCAAAAAAGATCTAGCAGGACCTCGTCCGTAACAGACAAAGAAAACAATAAACGAAGCAGCGTAGCATTATATCTCAAAAAAGATCTAGCAGGACCTCATCCGTAACAGACAAAGAAAACAATAAACGAAGCAGCGTAGTCATTCCACACATTGCAGGAATATCAGAAAAGCTCACGAAGATCTTCAACCAACACAACATACATGCACACTTCAAACCTAAGAATACACTAAGGCAGAAGCTTGTCCACCCCAAGGATAAAACACCCAGACACAAACTGAGCAACGTGGTATATGCAGTACAATGCAGTGAGTCATGTGCAGATCTATATATTAGGGAAATGAAACAACAACTTCATAAACGTATGGCACAACATAGGAGAACAAATCCATCAGGACAAGAGTCAGCAGTCCATCTGCATTTAAAAGACAAAGACAATTCTTTTGAAGACAGCAAAGTCCACATTTTGGATAGAGAGGACCGCTGGTTTGAAAGAGGAGTCAAAGAGGCCATCTATGTCAAAATTGAACAGCCATCTCTCAACATCTCTCATCTATCTCCAGTCTACAACACAGACCTTTCAACAGTTCCAAGAAGGCTACATACCCATTTGCACTACTCAGGTGACCCTAAAGACACAGATAAGCCTCCAGCTAGCTTTAATGACTTGCTAAAAGAATGCAAATGAACAGCTGTCTGCAGGAGTATAAATCTTTCCATTCCCCACCATCCAGTCAGAGCTGAAGAAGCTTCTTGTTTTTCAAAGAAAAACAAATAAGTCCAGTTACCTCTTGAAAAAGCATATTTGGGATTGATATCTGGATAGTTGAAGTCTCCCATTACTACTGTGGTATGCTTCCTACAAACATTTGTTAACTGGTTGGCAAAGAGTTCGTTTATTTTTCTGCTTGGTTGGGTGGCCTGTAATATACACCTATGCCAATGTCACTTTTTTCCCTTTTATATTGACTCATATACATTCTGGAGGAATTTTATCTTTGATCATATGCATTTCTGTAGATATATAGTGTTCTCTTACCTATAATGCAACTCCCCCTCCTCTTTTTGTAGATCTGTTTCTTTTGAACAATTTGTATCCATCCATCAGTACATTCCAGTCATGGGTTTCATCCCACCAAGTTTCTGTAATGCGAACTATGTCATACCTGCCCTCATGTACTATTGCTTCTAATTCACCCTGTTTGTTCCCCAAGCTTTGAGCATTTTTATATAAGCATTTAAGACTTTTATGCCTGTCCATGGGTATGTTTCCTGCATCTCCTAATTGTTTGAGTTTTTCTTTTTTCTCACCACTCCGTACCTCATTGTATGATTCGTTTTCTTGGTTCTGTGTTCTAGAAATTCTAAAGATTGGTCACCTTTCCCCCTCAATTTTAGTTTAAAGCCCTTCTGATGAGTTGGGCCAGTCTTTTTCTGAGTACATTTTTTCCTGTTTTCGTGAGGTGCAGCCCATCCCTTGCCAAGAGTCCTTCACGTAGGAAATGCAGTCCATGGTCCAGGAAATCAAAGTTTTCTTGGCCACACCAACCCTTTAACCAGTGGTTTATTTCTAGAATTCTTTTTTCCCTCAATAGGTATTGGCCTTTTGTGTGGAGTACTGATGAGAACATTATTTGTGCTCTTAGCTTCTTAACTTTATTGCCTAGTTGCTTATAATCTCTCAATATTATACTCAGGTTTTTTGTTGTGTCATTCATCCCAATGTGAACGAGGAGGAAAGTGTAGTAATCTGTGGGCCTAATTATTTTGGTTAGGTTCTCAGCCACATCTTTGATTTTTGCTCTAGTCTAGAGAGACAACATACCTCCCTAGGTTGTATATCTGGTTTGCAGATGGCTGCTTCTGTTCCTTTGAGAATAGAATCTATTACCAACACTCGCTTTTTTCGGGGAATGCAGTTTGGGCATATTTTCTGTTTATGTCAGGTGTGTTTGTTGATGTGGCTCTTTTAGGGGTATTTGGTGTTGTTTCTTTGCTAGGTGTCTGCATGTTTTCTTTGTTGTGGGTCTGCGTATTTCCATCTGGGGAAGAAATCAATTGCTCAGTTTTAATGGGACTGCATCTGGTTGGGTTAGATTGGGTAATAGGGGTTTGTTAGATGTATGCTGCTTCTTTCTTTGATTGTTGTGTTTCCTTCTATGTGTGACATACCTCCATTTGTCTTCCTGCAAGGGTTTATCAGTAAGGTCAAATCCTCTGGGAGTTATTTGTTCTTTATTTGGTTTGGTTTGGGTATAGCTTTCTTGTGTAGGTTGGAGTTTGGCTAGAGTTGCCTCTAAATCCCTTACTTTTTCCTCTAATAGTTCACATAGTTTACATTTAATGCATCTATAATTTGGGTATTCTTTGGGCATAAGCACATACATGGAACATGCATTGCATACCACAATAGTATAAGTTGCCTGTTGCCTGTTCCATGAGTTTGTTATTTGAAAATCCCTCTTTTTTAGTTGGTGGATGTGCTTTGCTGTTAGCCTTGTTTCTACCTTCTCTGTTCTAGATAATTATGCCTATTTTTTTTCCTATCCTTTTTTGTGCTTGTTTTTCTACCTTGTTATTTATTTAACCTTCTTACTATTATGTTAATTTTATTTATCCTTTTCTTCCCTCTATTTTTTAAAAGTTTTTGAGCTCCAATTTCTCCCTACCTTATTATTTAAGATTTGCCTTGTTAAGATTTGCCTCTTTGTTAATCCTATTCTTCTTTGATTTCTAGTGTTCCGTTCTTGTCCTTAATATTTGCTTATTTATTTATATTTTATTTTCTGGCCTGTATTTATTTTTATTCTCTACTGGGGTCTTCCCTCCCTTCCTATTGGGACCTCAAACAATTGTTGCCTTCACTTCCGTTATTTGTTGCTCCGGCCTCTTGTCATTTTCTCTGCCAGCTCCATTCTGTCTTTCAGCGCTCAGGTGTTTTTGGCCTCGTCTCTGCTCTGGTCAGGCCTGCCGTTCAGCTTTTCTGTCAGCTCAGCTCCGCTGTCTTGTCTGCTCTGCTCAGCTGGCCACTCAGCTTTAGAGATCAGAGCTCTCTAACTCGATGCACCTCTGCTGCTGCTGCTGCTGCTGTGCTGCCTGTCTCTGCTGCTGCTACAATCTCCCCTCCACAGATTCTGGCAGTAACAATTTCTCTCAGCCACCAGTTTCCTTTTTTGGATGGGTTGCTCCAGGCCCTTTGTCCTCTGCCAGACAGGCTGCTAGGCTAGCAGGAGGCAGGGGCGGCTGCTGATCTCTCTGGGGTGGGAATATTGATCAAATCCTCGACAAGTCCTCCACTTGGGGCAAGTCACTGGAGAGGGCTGCTGGGCTGGAAAGACGCAGGGGGAAGGCTGTGGTAGTTGGGATTGTTCAGAAGACTGTCTTTTTTGCAAAACAACAGGAAGGGGGGGGAATTCTCTATATACATGCATTAAAACAGAGGCCCCCAACCTTTTGGGCACCAAGGACTGGTTCTGTGGAGAAAGATTTTTCTGCGGACCAGAGGGGCGTGGTTTCGTGTACTGCCTGCATCCAGCGGATGGGGCTTCACTTGTTTGTGCAGCCCAGTTGCTGGTATACCGTGGCCTGGTGCCAGTCCACGGACCGGGGGTTGGGGACCCCTGCATTAAAGGATGAGTTCACATTTTCTAGCATCCTCTATGTGAGTTTCCTTCCTTCTATACTCTTATCAACAAGTAGACAAGTCATTACTATTTTCAAACACTGTTTCCCCCTCTGTCTTTAATTTAATGTACAGTAATTTCATACTACATTGAATACACATTAGGGCAGGGGTCCCCAACCTGTGGGCCGCAGCCCACTAATGGGCCTTCGCCTGCTGGTCACTGGTCCATGGGACAGGCTGGCCAGTGCGCACACTCACCCCCACTTGCGCTAGCGCCGCCGCTACGCAAACAGGGTGCTGCATGGCAAAAATGGAGTGCTGCACAGCAAAAACACGGTGGCGCTAGTGCCTGCGTGGCAAAAATGGGGCAGTGCAAGTATCATGCGGGCGCTAGCACCGTCCCATTTGCATACGCATGCTCGCGGACCCATTTGTGTGTGTGCGCACACATAAAATGCTTCCCCTTCCCTTTCCCTCCAGTCCATCAACCGAGAAAGGTTGCAGACCTCTGCATTAGGGGACTTCATTCTCAGAATAAAATGGGATGATATTATTCTATGCATTGAAGTTGTACATCAATCCCTGAAGGTCCTTTCAGCCATAGTTTTTACTGAAAAACATCTGGGTGAAAGAGTTGTGAAGACAAATGAAACTTGTAAGATAGCTGGTACTTTTTTCCTCATAGCTATCTCCAGTGATATGGACAATATTTAATGGAAATTTTCTTGGTAGATAATCATAATTTACTTGTACATGTTCTGTTCAATGTAAGTTATTTTGATATTCACCATATTTTAATTATAATTGACATTTATGTTAAGCCCCAAAGGCAACTATTGTGGTTAATATCAAGGCAGTTTATATGGGGCTACTCTTGAAATATACTCAGAAGCTGCAGTTAGTGGAGAAGGAGAAAATGTGAGCAGTTATATGTTGGTCTTATGCCCATATAACTATCATATTTCTTGATAACGTGATGTTTATTCAATTTTTAATTTTGGAGATGCGACAGTTCTAGAAATATTTTTATAAAGAATTGACAATGGATAGATAGATGCAACAACATTAAGGACAAAATCATGAATTCATACTTTACAGAGAGCTAATTTACAGTGGCAGTGGCAAGATCAGCCAAACTTAGGATCATCACAGAGTAAACTATTTACATTACTACACCTTTCCATCAGCAGCAGTTCATTTCACATTGAAAACTGCCTTGAAATTGAGTACACATGGACAACTATTTGAACTTGTGCTTTTCCTTCAATTTTTCCCTTGAGAACCTTTAAAATACACAACATGCCTAATCATCTCTTGTACAAAATGTACCCTTTCACTTTGACAAGCAGTCCCTAGAGGGGTTTCTGGAGAAAACATGTTTTAATGAAACTGTTGGTGTATACCTTATGTGAAAGCTAAGCTTAAAGAAACTTGCAAAATTGATTGTTTTCCAAACAGATTATACCTTCCTTTCTCTTTGTGAGGTTTGTGCATTACATATTACACATTTTGCCTTGGCAGTTAAATAAATCTCTGAATATTGCTCCTCTCAATGATAATATGAATTCACTGCAATGACTTAATGTTTGGTCAACCCACTCTGTCCCAAAGAACATTCATAGTCAATTGTCAACCCCCTATCCTTTTTATGTTTGACAATGAGTTTAAAAATGCTTACACAATTGTGGGTTTTAATAAGCATTTCAGAAGTTTATTTTATACAGTGAATGCCTTCCTTTGCCAGGCAACTTGTCCAAAACAAATACTCCACTTTGTATGACACAGCACATGTAGGCATCCCAGCACAAATGTGTTTTGAGTATTCTCATTCACAGTGTCTCTCCTGATTCTGCTTTGCTATAGCATAATTTGCCACTGTTTTGTTCATATGCAAATCCTCTGATTCCAATCTTGTGAGTTAGTAAGATGTAAAAAAATAGATCTAAAGAAGAAAGGGGTTAGAGGATTTTTAGATCTTGTTTCAGATATCTTACTGTATTAGGAGTTTGGGCAGATTATTTTTAAGTTATCACAAAACTCATTTGTTGACTCATTTTGTAAGCTATTTTTATTTTTTCAATCTAAAAAGTTTTTTTTTACAAGTTCTGTTCAGGTGATAACTTCATATGCAGACCTCAGTCAAAGACCCAGTGTCAATAGGTAAAATATAGTTGACTGCATTAAAGATCTTTTGCGTGTATACAAAGGTTCCCCTCTACAGATAACTGTACTGTATATATGAATGACCAGCTGTTCACAGACATGTGATCATAATGTAGAGAGAAAAAAGGCTGCTCACTACTTAAAGACAGATGTATTGCTGGTATACAGCTTTGGACAAAGAAAAATTGGAGCTACTGTTAGTTTATGGTTGTTTAGAATCAACAGGTATTTGAATACATAGCCAAGACGTAGAATAGAATAGAGCTGGAAGGGACCTTGGAGAACCTATACCATTTCAAACAAATGACTGTCTAGTCTCTTCTTAAAAACCTCCAGTGAGGGAGTGCCCATGATTTCTGAAGGCAAGTTGTTCCACTGGTTAATTGTCCTCAATGTTAGGAAGTTTCTCCTTAATTCCAGGTTGCTTCTCTCTTTGGTCTGTCTCCAACCATTGTTTCTTGTCCTGCCCTCTGGTGTTTTGGAGAATAGTTTGATGCCCTCTTCTTTGTGGCAGCCCCTCAAATACTGGAATACTGCTATCATGTCACCCCTGTTTCTTCTTTTCTTTAGACTAGCCAAACCCAAGTCCTGCAGCCATTCTTCATATGTTTTAGTCTCCAGGCCTTTGATCATTTTAGTTGTTCTTCTCTGAACATTTTCCAAAGTCTCAACATCTTTTTTGTACTATTTTAACGAAAATTGATTGCAGTATTCCAGGTGTGGTCTTACTAGGGTTTGATAAAGCGGTACGAATGTGATCTTGATTCTATGCCTCTGTTTATACACCCCAGGATTGTATTAGCTTTTTTGTCTGCACACTGCTGGCTCATATTCAAGTGATCATCCACTAGGACTCCAAAATACCTCTCACAGTTACTGTTTTTTTAATATAGATTTTATTAGTTTTTATAGGGTTAGGGATAGGGTGGGGTCGGGATTAAGATTGGGATTTGGGTTAGGGTTGGAGTTAGGGTTGGGGTTTTTCCAAGTAACATTTTCAATATTTAGCAAACAGCATAGTGTCTGGGTACATGTATTTAACTAACAATAATAGATATAGTTAATTATCATAAACAATATGTTAATTAATCACTCAATAGCCTTCTTCTTACTAATATATATTCAAAATTACATACCACGTTCCTTTCTCTCTCATTTTTCTAGCCATTGATAGAAATTATCCCATGTTCTAAAATACACTGAATCTTCTTTCTATTTATTCTTTAAAGTCAATCTATCCATTTCTGCACACTCTAAAATTTTCTTAATTAGTACTTCTTCAGTTGGTAAGTTTTCATTTTTCCAATGTTGGGCAAATACAATTCTTGCTGCTGTTAATATATGTAGTATTAGATATCTGCAATCTTTCTCATAATTGGCTCCTATTATTCCTAACAAAAATAATTCTGGTTTAAAGTCTATTTGTTTTTTAATCATCTTCTCCAACCATAAATGTATTTTAACCCAAAATCTTTTTGCTTTAGGGCATGTCCACCAGATGTCATAATAAGTACCTGGTCTTTGTTTGCATTTCCAACAGTTGTTTGAAGTATTTTAAAATATTTTTGCCAGTCTCACTGGTGTCATATGCCATCTGTAAAACATTTTATATAAGTTTTCTTTATATGGCACTGCTTTAGTTAATTTAATATTTCTTTCCCATAACTTTTGCCAATCTTATAATTCTATATTATATCCAAAATTCTTTGCCCATATTATCATTGTTTTTTACTTGTTCTTCCTCCATCTTTAAATTTAACAGAAATCTATAGTTTCTTGATCAACTTTTCATCTGTTTTTAACAGTATCTGATCAAATTCTGTCTGTTCTTTATAAAATCCCGTTGTTTTCACATCTTTTTCATATTTCGTTTGAATTTGCAGATATGGCCACCATGCTAAATCAATACCTTGTTCTTGTAAATCTTGTCTATCTTTCAATTTTCCTTCATTATCCAAAATATCTTTATAAGTCACGACTTTATCGTAGTTAATTAAATTTGGGTAAGCAAAAGCTTCCATTGTTGAAAGCCATTCAGGTATCTTAATATAAATTTTTTTCTTTTATTTTTTCCCATTCTGAAAGGAGTGCATTCCTTATAAGATGGTTTTGAAAGTATTTATGTATTTTATTCTTTTCATACCACAAAAAGGCATGCCAACCAATTTGTAGGTCATGCCGCTCTAGGTACAATAGTCTTTTATCTCTAAGCATTATCCATTCTTTAAGCCATGTTAGAATAGTTGCTTGGTAGTATAACCTCCAGTCCGGCAGTCCAAATCCTCCACTGTCTTTTGCTTCTTGTAGCATTTTCACTTTAATGCTAGCTTTTTTCCTTGCCAGATGAATTTCAGTATTATTGTATTCAGTTCATCAAAGAAGGCTTTTCCCAGCCTTACTGGGATCGTTTAAATAAAAAGAGTATTTTTGGTAAGATATTCATTTTCACTGTTGCTATTCTCCCCAGTATTGACAGTTGAAGGTTTTTCCACTTTTCCAAATCCAATTTTATTTGTTTTAGCAGTCTTACATAGTTAACTTCTTTTACTGTTACATATCTTACTGTTAGGTAAATTCCCAAGTACTTAACGTTTTTAACTATTTGAAGATTTGTTTTTTTTGTTAGTTGATTTTTTTGTTTTTCTGTTAAATTCTTTGTTAGCACTTTGGTCTTTTCTCTGTTTATTGTCAGCCCTGCCACTTCTCCAAATTTTTCTATTTTCTCCAGAAGTTTAGTGCTTGTTTCCAATGGATCTTCCAGTATAAAAACCAAGTCATCTGCAAATGCTTGTAATTTGTATTTTTCATCTTTTATCTCCAGTCCTTTAATTTCTGTATCTTGTCTAATGTTTCTATTCAGTACTTCCAGTGTTAGTATAAATAATAATGGAGATAATGGGCATCCCTGTCTTGTGCCCTTTTTAATATAGATGTTTTCTGTATGATCTCCATTTACAATTATTTTGGCAGTTTGTTTACAATAAATTGTTTTGATTACATTTATAAAGTTTTTTCCAAAGTCCATTTCTGCAAACTGCTGAAACATAAATTGCCAGTTTACATTGTCAAACGCTTTTTGTGCATCAAGAAATATTAAAGCCATCTGTTTCCCTGAATGAATTTCATAATACTCTAACACATCAAGAATCATTCTTAGATTATTTTTTATCTGTCTTTTAGGTAAGAAACCATTTTGATCTGTGTGTATAAATTCGATCAAAAATTTGTTTAGTCTTTCTGCCATTATTGAAGCAAAGATTTTGTAATCTACATTTAATAATGATATTGGTCTATAATTTTTTATTTGTGTTAAATCAGAGTCTTCTTTAGGTATTAAAGTAATATTGGCTTCAGTCCATGTATTTGGTATTTTAACCTCCAGGAGAATTTCGTTACACAGTTCTTTCAAAATCGGGCTTAATACATCTTGTAATGATGTTTAAAACTCTGCAGGTAGTCCATCTGGGCCAGGAGTCTTATCCTTTTTTTGCCTTTTTATAGCCTCTATAATCTCCATCATTGATATTTTTCCATTTAATATGTTTTGGATGTTCTCCGGAATTTTTGGTAAGTCTGCTTTTTTTAAGTACGGCTGTATTTTTTTTGGGGGGGGGGGAATTTCCTCTGCCTTATAGAGTATCTCATAGTAATCTTTAATAATTTTTTTGATTGTATCATTTTGAAACTGTAATTTATCTTTTGGATCTTGCAGCTTGTTTATCAACTTTTACTCTTTCTTTTTTCAGTCTATATGCTAACCATCTCCCCGGCTTGTTGGCGTTTTCAAAGAAATTCTGTTTAACCCTTTTAATCTGTTGAGCCATTATTTCCATCTCGGCTAAATTTAATTTGTGTTTTATTATCTCCATTTGTTTCTTAAGTATTTTCTTTTGTGGATCTATTTGTAATTCTGATTCTAGCTTTCTAAGTTATTCCTTCAACTTTAACTGTAGTTGTTTCTTTTCTTTATTCTTTTTAGCGATATAAGTTATAGCCAACCCTCTGAAATATGCTTTAGCCATATCCCACACATTTTGAAGCGATGTTTCTTCTTTCTTGTTTATTTTAAAGAAAAAATCCATTTCCTTTGTCACTAGTTGTAGGAATTCTTTTTCTTTCAATATAGATTTATTCAAGGACCATCTTAATTTTTTCTTAGTCCCTCTCCAAGTCATCTTTGTTGGGTTATGGTCTGCCCAAACATTAGTTTCTATCTCAACGTCTTGTATCATCGTTTTGAGTTCCAAAGATGTCCATATCATGTCAATTCTAGACCATGATTTATGTCTATTTGAATAAAATGTATATTGCGATTTCTTTGGATTTTTTCTCTCTCCATATATCTTGAATGCAGAGTTCTCCTGTCATTTTTAAAAACACTTTAGGTAATATATTTCCTCCTTTTCTCCCTTGTTTGATGCTTTTGTAGTCCAAAGTTCCATCTGCTATTGCATTAAAGTCTCCCATTGTACAAAGATTTTGATAGTTTAAATCTAGTAATTTTTTATATAGTTTTTGATAAAATTGTTCTTGTTTATCATTTGGTGTGTATATTGCTACCATCAGTATCTGTTTTTGATCCATCAGTATTTCCACCATTAATATTCTCCCCTCTTCATCTGCGTAGATTTGTTTGGGGTTCATCGTTTCTTTAATGTATAGAGTTATTCCTCTTTTCTTTTGAAGTGCTAATGCAAAGTAAAGTTTACCAATTTTCAGTTGTTCTAACAATTTATAATGTTGTCTCTTACTGTGTGTTTCTTGAAGACAAATTATGTCCATTTTTAATTTTTGTAGTCGTGTAAAGATTCTTCTCCTTTTTGAAGGAGAATTTAGTCCATTTATATTTATTGACAAAATCCCACTCTCCTCCATCTCTTTTAGTTATATCTAGGTCTTAATCTTCTAGTCGATCTTATCTGTCTCTGATCTCTTGGTCTTGCTCCTTCTTCTGTATGTATGTTTTTAATTTCTTCCTCCTCTCTTTGTTTGACTGCTCCTTTTACTGCTATTTCTTCTTGTTTCTTTGTTTCAGGATCACCTCTTTCCAAAAATGCTCTGTGATTGTCGAAGAATTCCATTGCTTTAAATGGCATGTCCAGTCTATATCTTTTCATATCCCAGTAGATTAAAATCCCTTCTGGAATCAGCCATCGGAAATTCACTCCTTTTTCAGTTAATTTCCTAGTTAGAAACTGATATTCTCTTCGGGACTCTCTTATTCTCCTAGGAATTTGTTTGAGGACTGCAGTTTCTTTTTCTTTGTATTTCAGAGGTTCGTCTCTTACTTTCCTCCAAAATCTCGTCTCTTGTAGATCTTTTAAGAAATCTAACATGCACTTCCCTG
Organism: Azemiops feae; assembly: GCA_023970755.1. NCBI lineage: Eukaryota > Metazoa > Chordata > Lepidosauria > Squamata > Viperidae > Azemiops > Azemiops feae. Next base: position 172,765 of record JALGBA010001257.1, on the reverse strand, counting down.
GGGACTTTATTTCTTCTAGCATAGTTTGAGTTGACTCGATAGATCTGGTCTAATTCTCCTTCCATTTGCTGTTTCCCAGTTCCTAATGCATCTGCCAATAATTCAGTTATCAAGTCTAGAAGGTCCTCTTCCTTATCTTCTATTATATTTTGAAATTTTAAAAAATATGAGGCCTTTTCCATTTCCATGATGGCTATCAAATCTTCTAGTTCTCCATTTATTTGCATCAATTTCTGGTTTTCATCTTTTAAGACTTCTAATTTCTGGTCAACCTCAGTTGATTTATCTTCTATTTTTTGAATTCTTCGTTGATTATCTGTGATCATCTGTTTAAAATTTTCAAGTTGAGAATCCATATTGTTAATTTTTTAGTTCATTTTATCAAAATCACTTTTCAACTCCTCATGGTTTTTCGATGTGACTGCCATGTGAGTAGTGATTGCCTCTTGGATTGCTTGCAGAGTCATTTGGGTATCTTTTTGGAAGGTATCAGTCTTTTCTTGTTGAAGCATTGTAGCGATTGATCTCTGATAGACTGGACTTGCAGAAGCCGAAGAGGGAGCAGAAGACCCTTTTTTTCCAACTTTAGATAAGTTTGGGGCGCTCATCTTTATTTTTAATTCATATGTTGTAATCCACCAAGTAAGTCAAAATTTATAATCCAATAATCTCCTAATGAATAGGAGAGGTAAACAATAAAAATAGTGAATGGTAAAAAAGATCAGAAGGGTGAAAGGAAAAAATAGGGGGGGGGGGGAAATGCCAAAATTTGTAATCCACAGAATTCTGTTCAGAGGGGGTTTCTTGGTATTCACTCTTTCAGAAACAGCTTATAAAGGTTCCAGGTCAAGCTGTATTTGTAATCCAGGGGAGTCCGATGACTCTAAACACAGTTTTTATTTATAATTATAATCCATCCTGTAAGACAGAGCAATCCAAAAAGAGTCTTTCTTTCCCAGCCACAATCTTCAGGACTCTAAATTCCAAGGACACTGAGATAAGCAATGTCTGGGCATACAGCCAAGTTTTACTCCGATCAGGGCAAACTGCGTATAGTTCTCAGTTTTGCCACTAGATGTCATTAGATGTCCATTCCCACCATACTTTAAAAGAGTTAAAAAAGTTAAAACTCCGATGGCTTTCAAACAAAAAATAAACGAAAAAGATCTATAAAATCAAAAATTCCCCAAATTAACCTTCTTTTATGCCTCAGACAGCTTCACAGTAATGTTGTAAGTCAGTTTTAATTTCCCAGAAGCTTAAACCACTACTTATAGTTCAGGAGGGAGGGGTAAGAAAAGAAAATCCCCCCCTCCCTGGAGCTAGGGGCTTTGTTCTTAAATGCTGTTGGAATGTTGTTTCACGGAAGTGGTATTTCCACTTGCAGAGAGATAAGTAAAGTAGTCTCACCCAGGTCGGCTGTTTGCCTTCCGCTTTGAAATTCTCTGTCTCCGACAATCAGCTGCTTATGGCAGACCGTATGGGTGCAGTCAGCCTTTCTTCCTGCCGGTCCCCAGGGCTCCTTTTGATCAAGCGGGCCAGCTACTGCTGGTCCGCGATCTGCAAAGTTTCACCCTTTGGCCAGTCGCCTCTACTGGGTGACTTTCAGTCCTATTGGACTCCCCAGCTGGTAGAAATCGGACTTGGGGAAGGAAGATTCATTCACCAGCGCCCATCTTGCAGCGACGTCACCAGAAACCCATCACAGTTACTGTTTTTGAGCCAGATCTCACCTAATCTATACTTATACCTTTGAATTTTCCTGCCTAAATGTAACATTTTGCTTTTCTCCACATTAAAATTCATTTTGTTGGATAGGACCCATTGTTCAAGTTTGTCAAGATCTTTTTGGATCCTGAGCTTGTCTTCTTCTGGGGTTTTGGCTATTTCTGTCAGTTTAGTATCATCTGCAAATTTGATGAGTTCCTCTTCTATTCCCTCATCTAAGTCATTTATGAAGATATTAAAGAGTACTTGGCCTAAGATGGAGCCTTGTGGTACTCCACTGCTTACTTCTCTCCATGTGGATGTAGTACCATTGAGGACTACTCACTGAGTACAGTTTGTCAACCAGCTACAGATCCATCTGATGGTGATGTTGTCTATTCCACCAAGGAGTAGGTTGTGGTCTACTTTATCAAATGCCTCTAAGTATACTATGTGCACAGCATTTCACTAGTCTACTAATTTAGTCACTTTGTCAAGGAATGAAATAAGATTGGTTTGGCATGATCTGTTTTTAACAAACCCGTGCTGACTTGTAGTTATAACTTTATTTGTTTCTAGATGTTCGCAGATTATTTTTCGATTATCTTTTCCAGTGCCTTCCCAGATATTGATGTTAGGCTGATTGTTGTGTAGTTTCCTGGGTCTGATTTTTTTTCCTTTTTTGAAGATGGGAACCACATCAGCTCTTTTCCAATCCTCAGGTGCTCCAGGATTTTTGAAAGATATGGTACAATGGTTCTGAGATGACATCTGCCAGCTTCTTCAGAACTCTGGGTTGTAATCCATTAGGTCCCAACAATTTATATTCATCAAGATCAGACAGGTGTTCTCTTACCATTTTCTTGCTTATTTTAATTTGAAAGTCTTTGTTCATTTTGAGTCTTTCCTTTCCTGAATTCATCTTTGCATATTATGGCCATCTGCTGATATTCTGTTTTAGTTATGTGTCCCTCTTTCCATTTTTTGTACTTATCCTTTTTGTCTTTATCAGATAGATCTTTGTGCAAACATGCTGATTTCTTCTTGATTTCTTGTTTTTTCTTTTTCAGTGGTGTTGTGCTGGACTGGACTTTTATGATTATATTTTCAGAGTTTCCCAAGCTTCTTGGGTTGTTTTGCCCTTTAGAATTTTCATCCAAGGAACCTTTCCCAAGTTCTCTCTGAATTTGTTAAAATCAGCTCTTTTAAAATCTGGTCTACTAATTTAGTCACTTTACCAAATAATGAAATAAGACTGGTTTGGCATGATCTGTTTATAACAAACCTGTGCTGGCTACTAGTTATAACTTTGTTTGCTTCTAGTTGTTTGCAGATCAGGTTTTTTCATTATCTTTTCCAGGATCTTCTCAGGTATTGATATGCAGGTTCTAAGGTTTTGCTTGATAAAAAATACAGGAAACCAGCTTGCCTTCAAGCTTTACGTTTTTTATTCAGCTGAACAAAGAACGGGCTTCTCTACAAAGAGACAAAAAGCCCCAAATAGCAGGAAAACCTTATTTTTATACCTACTTTGATTACATAAGCAATTCACCCAGCAAAGCTGACACACATAAGATAAAGACTTCGCCCTTTAAGGCTGGCACACTATAGATAAGAAGAAAGAAAGCAGAAGTAGCTAGTATGTTCCCTTTTGGGTGTTTCCCCCGAGACACCATCTGTCCTCGGGTGGGTTAGAATATTGGGTGTTTCCTTTGCTGTCCTTTCATGACCCTGCATTCATGGGCCTGCAAGTGGCCAGAAAGAGCGGGGCTATCTGCACGTATTCACAATTAATACTGTCCCCTAAGTCCTGGTCATCATAATTGATGTTAGACTGATTGGTCTATAGTTTCCTGGGTCCGTTTTTTCCACTTTCTTGAAGATGGGAACCACATCAGTCCTTTTCCAATCCTCAGGTACTTCCCCTGTGCTCCAGGATTTTTGAAAGATATGGTGGAATGGTTCTGAGATAACATCTGCCAGCTCTTTCAAAACTCTGGGATGTAATCTGTCAGGTCCTGGTGATTTATATTTGTCAAGGTCGGATAGGTGTTCTCTTACCATTTTCTTGCTTATTTTAATTTTTGTTTCTAGTTTGTCTTTTGCAGTAGTTTTTTTGGTATGTTGGGCTATAGTTTCTTTTTGTGTGAAGACTGACGCAAAGTATGAGTTAAGCAGCTCTGCTTTCTCCCTGTTGCCTGTAATTTCCTTGCCATCTTCTCTCTTTAGTGGACCTACAGTTTCCTTGACTTTTTTCTTGTTATTAATATGTTGAAAGAAACTATTTATTGTCCTTGATTTCTGTTGCAAGTCTTCATTCATTCTGAGCCTTTGCTTTCCTGACTTCATCTTTGCATATTCTGGCTGTCTGCTGATAATCAGGCTTAGTTATGTGTCCTTCTTTCCAATTTTTGTATTTGTCCTTTTTGTCTTTCAGTTTGTCAGAGAGATCTTTCTGCAGCCATGCTGGTTTCTTCTTGAATTTCTTGTTTTTCTTTTTCAGTGGTATTGTGCTGGACTGAGTTTTTATGATCATATTTTTCAGAATTTCCCATGCTTGTTTTCCCCTTTAGGATTTTTGTCTATGGAATCTTTCCTAGGTTCTCTCTGAGTTTGTTAAAATCAGCTCTTTTGAAGTTTAAGACCCTGGTTGGATTATTTTCTATTACTTGTGTTTGCATTATATTGAATTCCAGTATGACATGGTCACTTTCTCCCAAGGTTCTGGCATCTTCAACTCCCTCTATCACTTCTTCTCTATTAGTAAAAATTAGGTCCAGTATAGGTTTATTTCTATTTGCCTCCTCTACCTTTTGAATGACAAAGTTGTTGGGTAAGTTGGTGAGGAATCTGTTTGATCTCCCACTCGCTGCAGAGTTGGTCTCCCAGTTGATATCTGGATAGTTGAAATCTCCCATTACTACTACGGTATGCTTACTACATACATTTGTTAACTAGTTGGCAAAGAGTTCATCTATTTCTTCTGATTGGTTGGGTGGCCTGTAGTACACATCTATGGCAATGTCAGTTTTTTCCCCTTTTATATTGACCCATATACATTCTGGAGGGATTTTATCTTTGATCATGTGCATTTCTGTAGATGTGTAGTGTTCTCTTACATATAGTGCAACTTCCCCTCCTCTTTTTGTAGATCTATTTTTTTTTACAATTTGTATCCTTCCACCAATACATTCCAGTCATGGATTTCGTCCCACCAGGTTTCTGTAATGCCAACTATGTCATACACACCCTCGTGTACTATTGCTTCTAGTTCGCTCTGTTTGTTCCCCAAGCTTTGAGCATTTGTATATAAGCATTTAAGACTTTGTTGTTATGTTTCCTGCATCTCCTGATAGTTGTTTGATTTTTTATTTTTTCTCATCACTCCCTACCTCATTGTTTAATTTGTTTTCTTGGGATTTATGACTGGTTTTGTGTTCTAGAAATTCTAAAGATTGGTCATCCTTCCCCCTCTATTTTAGTTTAAAGCCCTCCTGATGAGTTGGGCCAGTCTTTTTCCGAGTATATTTTCCCCTGTTTTTGTGAGGTGCAGCCTTCGTGTAGGAAATGCAGCCCAACGTCCAGGAAACCAAAGTTTTCTTGGCAACACCAACCCTTTAGCCAGTGGTTTATTTCTAGAATTCTTTGTTCCCTCAATAGGTATTGGCCTTTCGTTTGGAGTACTGATGAGAACATTACTTGTGTTCCTAGCTTCTTAACGTTATTGCCTAGTTTCTTATAATCTCTCAATATTATACTCAGGTTTTTTGTTGTGTCATTCATCCCAATGTGACGGAGAAGGAAGAGGTAGTAATCTGTGGGCCTAATTATTTTGGTTAGGTTCTCGGCGACATCTTTCATTTTTGCTCCAGAGAAACAACATACCTCCCTGGATTGTATGTCCTGTCTGCTGATGGCTGATTCTATTCCTTTGAGGATAGATTCTGCTATTACCAACACTCGCCTTCCTTTTTTGGGGGGTGCAGTCTGTGGTGCTTTTCTGTTTATCTCGGGTGTGATTGTTGATGTGACTTTTTTAGGGATATTTGGTTTTGTTTCTTTGCTAGGTGTCCACATGTTTTCTTTGAGGGGGAGGTTGTGGGTCTGCGTATTTCCATCCTACTCATTGAGTATGGTTTGTCAGCCAACTACAAATCCATCTGGTGGTGATGTTGTCTATTCCACCTTTTTCTAGCTTACCAATCAGTAGGTTGTGGTCTACTTTGTCAAATGCTTTACTGAAATCTAAGTATATTTTGTTCACAGCATTTTGCTGGTCTACTAATTTAGTCACTTCATCAAAGAATGAAATAAGATTGGTTTGACATGATCTGTTTTTAACAAACCCTTGCTGGCTACTAGTTATAGTAGCTTTGTTTGCTTCTAGTTGTTTGCAGATCTGTTTTTTTATTATCTTTTCCAGGATCTTCCCAGATATTGATGTTAGGCTGATTGGCCGGTAGTTTTCTGGGTCTGTTTTTTTTCCTTTCTTGAACATGGGAAACACATCAGCCCTTTTCCAATCCTCAGGTACTTCCCCGATGCTGTGCCAGCTCCTTCAGAAGACATCCCATGAGACAGAACCACATTCACAACTTGATAAGTTAGAAGAATCAGAATATTTGTTCACCTACAGAATTATTTTCAAATGCATAATTGTAAGCCTAATGATTCAAATATCTTTGAGATCTTATTAATAACTTTATAGTTTAAAAATACTGAATCAAAAAGAATGCAAAATCATCACTCTTCTTATTTTGAATCTGGGAACAACTGGATATATCCAGATTTTAAGAAATAATATTGGTTTAACTTTAAAGATGTTGTGTCAGCTTAGACCTGGGTGTCTAAAATTTTACAATCAACTTTATAGTTGATTTGTATTTGTTTTGTTTGCTGTGAATTATATGTGGGAAATCATCAGTGCCAGAAAAGGGAATCTGTAAGGTAACAACCGTAAAGTTGTAAAAATTAATTATTGAACATGTTAAGGGATGAGGCAATTAAAAAGAGTTCTTTTAAACTCTAAAATAATCAGCCAGACTATTTAAATAATACAGCACTGTTCTGAGACATATTTTATGTTACAGTATGCAATGAGATGGAAGCAATGAAATTTGCAAAATGACCAATCTCCATCAAGTGGCCACAATCAGAAAATAATTATTAACATGAATTCCAAATATGAAAAATAAAATCAACAATGACTGACTAAATTAGTATTATGGAAAGTAAATTGAAAATGTTCCTTGTCTGTTATATTTGTAACCTTTATGATCAAAATAAAATACATTTTCCAAACACTGCTATACAAATATTTCAGTAGTGGACAGAAATGTATATAGTACTTCAATTTATTCAGTCAAATGGATAAAAAAGCATCAGGATTTATCCACAAAAATCTTGCCTGGAAAATTCTATGGAAAGGGTCTCAAACATGTCAGATAGGGTGCCCAACGATAGGAGAACAGGAATGCCAGTTCTTGAGGCAGCCAGTGGTGGAAACAAATGTCTGTATTGTACAGAGATATAGTGGATAGCCACATGGAATGAGTCAGGGTAAATTAGATATTGTCAAACAAGAGATGATCAAGTTGGAAATTGAGCTCCTTGGTGTCAGTGAGCTTACACTAGTCAGACTGACTTTTTCCAGTCTGAGGACTTCACTGTCTATTATTGAGGACATGATATCAGGAAAACAAATGGAGTTGTGTTTATTATAAGCAAAAAACTTACTAGAGCAGTGAAAAGCTTCTCAATTGTCACTTAAAGAATTACGACAATCAGAATTCATGCTAAGCCCCTCAACATCACAGTTGTCCAAGTCTATGCCCCAACAACTGCTGCAACAGAGCTTGAAATAGACAGGTGTTATGCCATGGTCCAGGAAACAATGAAACAAGTGCCCCCAAAAGGCATTGTTTACATTTTGGGTGACTTTAATGCAAAAGTTGGCAAACAAGTGGAGACAGGCATCATTGGTCATTTTGAACTAGGTGAGATGAACGATGCAGGTGATTGTTCGATTAATTTTGCCAAGAAAACAGATTTAGGATTATGAATACATGGTTCAAAGAGCCGCTTATACATTTGGACCTCACCAAATGGAGTTTACCATAATCAGATCGACTATATCCTATGCAATCATCAATGGACCAGCTCAGTCTTTGCTGTTAAGATATCCAAGTGGTGAATACAGCTCAGATCATGAATTGTTGCTGGCAAAAATTAAAGTCAAATTATGCACCATCAAAAAGGCAGTGCCTCCAAAGAAGTTTGATGCCACCACAATTCCTACTACATATACAATAGAGATGAAAAATAGGTTTGAACTACTGGACACAGCTGAGAAGATGCCTTATGAAGTGTGGCAAGAAACTCAATTGACCATTATTGGAATTGCAGAAGAACTCATACCACACAAGAAGCCAAAGAAAAAGTGGCTCTCAGATGAAATCATCAAAATAGTGTCAACTCTACAATGAGCCTGGCTGCAGCCATCTTTCTCTTCATTCTAGGTTGCCACACAGGATGGAGGGAGGGGGGCTTGCCCAGGTGCTTCATTAGTCATAATAATCTTCTGTCCCATGGGAACCAAGGTTACCTACTGCTCCCACGCTCAGGGACTGGGCATTGTATTAGAAAGCCCGCCAAATGAATGTATTGGGGAACGTAGTAATGGCATAGTTTTGTGGGTGGGACATTATACTTTGTAACTGGGAAATTTTAGTGGAAATTTCAGACTTCGTTTCACTTTTGATTATGCCGATATTTTGTAACTAATAAACATGTTCTTTGAGGAATTTTCAAGCCTCGGAGTTTTGCTTTATTTGTCTCTGTCTGTCGGAACCATGACAAATAGCTGAGCAAAGAAAAGCAGCCAAGGCAGCAGGCAAATGGAAAGAAGCAAGGATGCATCTTTCCAGAGAGCAGCAAGGAAGGATAACGAAGTTTACTGGCATGAGTGGTGTAAACTACTTGAAGCAGTTCTGCTTAAAATTATACAACAACATCTAGCACTGTGATGCTGGAGAAGGCCGCTGCATAGGGTCTAGGACAACTTGGCACAGCCAGCTCAGCAAACCAGTTCACCGCCAAGTCACCTCTGCCAATCCACCACTTCCAAGTCACCTCATGACAACTCCAAATGGCAATTCACCATCCTATTTTCACACCCACCACTGCTGCCAGCATGCCAAGCTCCAGGCTGAAGAGGCCAGGCAAGGTGGTGGCAGAGTAGGGTGTGTGAAAATGAGACACCCCAGCTGCTGCCACCTCCCTGCCACTCACCCCACCCACCATTGTTGGGAAGCCCCTGATTACTGCCACCATTGGTCTGCGCTCTGCCCACCCACTCGCTTCCTCGCCAGCCCAGTTCTCCCTCTGGCTGCCCAAGGCAAGTTGTCACGGTGGTGAATTGGTCTTGTGGAGTTGTCCTGTGGTGACTTGGTGGTGAGTTGGAAGAGGTGACTTGGCAGTGGCGAGCTGGTGGCTGCATCGAGCTGGCCATGCCGAGTTGTCCCATTCCATTCTGCATATTCCTTGGACAGCAAAGATGACTAGCAAGCAAATACTGGAGTGCATAATACCAAACATGTTACTAGAAGACAAAATCACAAAACTGTGTCTCACTTATTTTGGTCATGTCATGTGGGGGAATTCATTAGCGAAAGCAATTATGTTTGGAAGAGCTAACAATAAAAGGAAACCAGGCCATCAAAGAACACAGTAGCTGGACACTATCAAAGCTGACACCAGCCAGGACATAGAAAAACTCAAAGGAATAGTGCAAGATCGGAAGATGTAGAGAGACCTGGCTTATAGACTCACCAAGAGTCAGGTTCAGCTGAACGGATAACATCATCATCATTTTATTGTGCATTCTAAACAATATAAGAAAACTACTGTTTAAACACAGATTTTTTTGGACAAAAGAATGCTCTGGGTAATTGAAGGACTATAGTCCTAGAATCTAAATAAGTAGAGGTATGAAAAACATTTTGAATTTTAAACACTAGGAGCTTTAAATACCTTGTTTCAGACTTTGAAACAATTATACCAGGCTTGAAACATGTACTTGCAACCTCACTAAAAATGTCCTGATGCTGGTCCAGTCATTTCAGTTTTCCAAGTTCAAAATGGGTCTATTTTGAGTTCAGCATAATTAATTTGGGCTCAGATGGACTGTTTCAAGCTTGAAATGATTCCTGGAGATTGAAATAGCTTTGGAATATTGGAATATTTCTGGCATAAAACATTTCCAATTCAAAAGATTTTGCATACCACTGAGAATAACCTTTTGATTAATTCAGTTTCGGAAGGCAAGACCAATCTCATTATCAGATCAGCAGAAATAACATTTCAACCTAAGAGCAGGCCAACTACTATCACTACTATTAGAACAATTGTTGTTATATTTTATATTTTCATAGATATTTATTAGTATTATTTAAGTCTGTCATTCATAACTGAGTAAAGAATTATGCATTTGGAGTTTTAAACAAGCCCAATTTTTATATGTAAACAAAGCATACACTGAATTGCTATTTAGAGTCTGCTATATCACTGAAATAAGTCTGTCATATTTTGGCAGCTTCAGTCAAACTCTTAGATGTACTCATTCATTCAGTTTCTATCCCACCTTTCTATTTAATCAGATATTTAAGGCAGCTATTGTAACAAAACTAAAGAAAATGTGAAAAAGTAATATAAATTAAAAATAATGCTGAAATTAGTTAAACATTTTTAGCCAGATAAGCAAGAAACTCTTTTCTTATTTTCTGCAGCTGACAAAGAATTAAGCCAGAGAAGTTACTTTCTTATGAATCTTTTACAAGGGGGCATTTCTGCAAGGCTGTTCTTCAGATATTAACTTCCCAGGCAGATATATAGTGGGATAGGCAATTCTCAGTGAGATTACAAGAGGTTTAGAGCTTTAAGGATTAATGACAACACTTTAATTAATCAGTTGACAACTTATGCACATTTTTCATACAGGCATCATATTGTCCCAGTATCTTACCCTGATTAAGATCCTAACTTCTGTATATATGATATTCTATATCAATGTGGATGGAAGCATGTAGTGGGGTACCTCAGGGTTCTGTGTTGGGCCTTATGCTGTTCAACATCTTCATCAATGACCTAGATGAGTGAAGGGGCACTCATCAAATTTGCAGATGAGACCAAGCTTGGGGGGGGGGTGGAATTACTAATACTTTGGAAGATAGACTCAAGATTCAGAAGGATCTTGGTAGACTTGACATTGGGCTCTATCGAATAAAATGCAATTCAATGGTGAGAAAAGTAAGGGGAAAAGTATTTTTCCCAGACCTTCCTGAAAATAACAAGACTACAACCATCAAAGCTGCTGTGACTTGGCTATGTTTCTTCCCTCTAATAGGATCTTGGAGGTCTTCTAGTCCAACCCCCTGCTCAGGCAGGAAACCCTATACAATTTCAGACAAATGCTCTCCAATCTCTTCTTAAAAACCTCCAGTGTTGGAGCACCCACAACTTCTGGAGGCAAGTCATTCCACTGATTATTTGTTCTAACTGTCAGGAAATTCCCCCGTAGTTCTAGGTTTCTGTCTCTCCTTGATTAGTTTTCATTCATTGCTTCTTGTTCTGCCTTCAGCTGCTTTGGAGAATAGATTGACTCCCTCTTCTTTGTGGCAGCCCCTTAGATATTGGAACACTGCTATCATGTCACCACTACTCCTTCTTTTAATTAAACTAGACATACCCAATTCCTGCAACCGTTCTTCATATGTTTTAGACTCCAGTCCCCTAATCATCATTGTTGCTCTTCTCTGCAGTTTCTAGAGTCTCAACATCTTTTTTATAACCTGGTGAGCAAAACTGGATGCAGTGTTCCAAGTATGGTCTTACCAAGGCATTATAAAGTGGTTGTAACACTTGATCATGATTCTATTCCTCTTTTAATGCAGCTTGGACTGCTTTGGCTTTTTTGGCAACTGCAACACATATTTAAGTGATTGTCCACTAGTACTCCAAGATCCTTCTCACAGTTAATACCATTGAGCCAGGTACCTTTTTTTTTTTTTTGCTCTTGTGTAAAGACAGAAAGACAGATGTAAACAATGAGTTAAGCAGTTTTACTTTCTCCCTGCTGCTGTTATCTTCTTGCCATTTTCTCCCATTATGGACCAATCATTTCCTTGACTTTTTTTAACAGGTTGAAATAAGCTTTTGTTGTTGTTATTTTTGACATTTGTCACCAGCCTTAGTTCATTTTGAGCCTTAGCTTTCCTGATTTCATTTTTGCAGGTTCAGGCTATATGCTGATATTCTGTCTTAATTATGTGCCCCTCTTTCCACTTTTTATACTTGTCCTTTTTGTCTTTCAGTTTAACAGAGAGTTCTTTGTGTAGCCATGCTGGTTTATTTTGAGATCTCTTATTTTTCTTCTTCATTGGAATTGTGCTAGACTGGGCTTTTATAATCTTGCTTTTCAAAGTTTCCCAAGCTTCTTGAGTTATTTTCCCATTGAGGATTCTCATCTATGGAATTCTTCTCAAGTTCTCTCTAAGTTAATTGATAGCAGCTGTCTTGAAGTCCAAGACTCTAGTTTGACTTTGTTCTATTCCTCGTGCTTGCATTACTGCAGGACTTGGGTTTGGCTAGTCTAAAGAAAAGAAGAAATAGGGGAGACATGATAGCAGTATTCCAGTATTTGAGGGGCTGCTACAAGAAGAGGGGGTCACGTTATTCACCAAAGCACCAGAGGACAGGACAAGAAACAATGGTTGGAAACTGATCAAAGAGAGAAGCAACCTGGAATTAAGGAGAAACTTCCTGACAGTGAGGACAATTAACCAGTGGAATAGCTTACCCCCAGAAATCGTGGGTGCTCCATCACTGGAGATTTTTAAAAAGAGGTGCTAGACAGTCACTTGTCTGAAATGGTATAGGTTCTCCTGCTTGAGTAGAGGGCTGTACTAGAAGACCTCCAAGGTCCCTTCCAATCCTATCCTATCCTATCCTATCCTTTCCTATCCTATCCTATCCTATCCTATTCTAATTATGTTGAATTACAATATTGCATGGTCACTCTCTCCCAAGGTTCTTCAACCCCTTTTATAATTTTATCCCTGTGAGTAAGAATTAAGTCCTGTATGGCTGACCTTCTAGTTTCCTTCTCTACCTTTCCTGTAATCAATAGGATGCAAGTCATGTTACTGCTTAATTGCTTTCATGCTATTTCCTACAACATGCTTATTCTCTGATAAAAAATAGATTCTACTGGAATGTAATGAATTAGTATAATGAAACAGGATTTTTTACAGTAAATTAAAGAGAGAAATAATTTGTTCCAGTGTAAATTGCCTTTCTACTTGGAAAAGATATGCAAATAATACCCTTGATTGTTCTAGCTATAGTAACTATGTAATTTGACTATTGCTATGAATCTTCTAGTGGCTGCTTTTATTATACCTAATGACATGCTAGAATTCCATACCTCATTCCATTGCTGATTATTTCCAAGAAAAGGTGCACTGCTGTGAATAAATATTTGATTTTTCATGTATTATAGCCCCCAAACCTGATATGTTCTTCTCTCATGTTTACTTGCTTCTTGTTCTATGTTAATATAACATATTTTTATTGTTTATGTTTAACTTGTTCCAATAATAATTCCTCTAGTGATGTTAGTATGCAACTGCGTAAATAAATGAGAGAAGATAATCTTAAAATGGATGTTCCTCATTTCTTGGAAATTAGTGTTTCAAGCATTTGTTGTTCCATATTTTGCTGCTCTTTAAACTTTGAGGATGTCTCTTTACAATAGCATTTTAACTACATTACTTCAGTATTAGTCAAAAGAAATCCTAAACCATGATCTAAAAATATACATTTCTTTTTTGGTTATGGCAGATGTTTACCCATGATTTTACCTGGCTTCCATCTTTATTTTGTTGTCTTTCTTTTTAAAAAAAACCACCTAAAAATATTTGGAAGTTCAGGAATTGCCAAAAGTAAACATAACAGTATACCTTTATTGTGTATTTTTATGTGCTTTTTTATCTTTTCCTACTCTAAATCCTTATTTTCCATTAAGAATTGCTGAGAAACACAGAAACTGCAATCAAGTATATTTAAAAAAATCAGGTTGGGAAGGCTGACTTTTAACTAAGCAACCAATGTTAAAAGATGCTCACAAAATCTGTTAGCTGAGGATTTATTAAATCCATTTTCAAAATGTTGACTGCTACAGTTATTAGCCTTTAATACATAAGGTTTTGTTTGTTTTTCAGAATTCATACCCCAGGCTTTTGGAATGCCTTTATCACAAGTAATAGCAAATGATCGGGTATACAAATTGAAGCAAGATATTCATAGAGAAGAGCAGAGAGATGTTTCAGAATTTGTAACATCACTTTTACCTTTTGGGAGTAAAAGACAGAACAAAGAACTCTCAAGCAGTAATTCATCTCTTAGTTCCACCTCGGAAACACCAAATGAATCTACTTCACCCAATACACCAGAACCAGCCCCCAGGGCACGGAGAAGAGTAAGTGCCTATGCATTGCTTAGTGGTTACTGCAAGTATTGTGGGACTTTCCTTTGGAGTTTCTGATTTGTTAGTTTATACTAAAATTAAAGTCAGTCCTGATAGAAATGATGATTTTAATGGTCATTGCCTTTCCCAGCTGTTCGTGGGAGAGAACAAAATGGATACAAATCTCTTGCAAGGACCTCAAGGGACATAAGGATTCTTTGGAAACTTCTTTTCCCCAGTCAGTCTCCAGTTAGTATTTCAAATTACTAAAAGACAAACTCATCTGTCTGTTATTCTCTCTCTCCCCTCTCTCTCTCTCTCTCTCTCTCTCTCTCTCTCTCTCTCTCTCACACACACACACACACACACACACACACACACACACACACATTTCTCCATCTCATCACAGCCTCAAATATATTTATAGTATAAATATAGTATCATCTTCTTTTTGCTCCTACTACTGATGAGACATGTCTGGCCAGGCCGTTCACAAGGCAGCTGCTGGCCTTTCAAGGCCTTCTTTCTCAGGTCACATATGGAAACTGACACTCATGACTGTAACTTGGGGACTGGGCATAAGCACCATTTATTCAATGCTGCTGTAAGTTTGGATGGTTTCTGAATGAGTGGTTGTAACTCAACTATCTGTAATACTATTTATTTAAAGGGAAGATGGCAAGAGTACTTGATGCTGCTTTTGAAGACTGTAGCTAAGGAGTTTTCGATAACTGAGGGATGTAATAATTATAGTATTTAGCTCATGGACTTATAGAGATTATGTATTTTGGGACCCATATTGCCTTTAATAATACTATAGAAGAAAATATTGCTTATTTAATTACTTTTATAGATAGTAAGAGAGCTGTTTCATATTATATGCTATATTTTGTACCTCAGAAGTCTTTTTGAATAAAAGTAAAGCTTCATTGTTTCAAGTACCAACTATATACACTTTTTTTTCAAACACATTTTATTGGTTTTTTGTTTTACATCAAAGTGCTTAGGAAACACCGTGGAGGTGGGGACATCAAACATCCAAAAGCAAAGTCATAAATATATAACTCAGGTTAATTCATTAGAAGTTCCCTCTCTATTTCCCTCGTATAATCTTACATATTCAAATTAAAGCATTTCTAAATGAAGTTCAATCAATCCAGTCAAACATCGATCACATTTAAGTTATAAAAATCCAAATCCTGTTTTAAGCTTTACTAATTTAGAGTTACCATATTCCAATTAGCCTTGAATAAACATATTATTAACACTTCGGGTATCCCTCATTTCCCTTTTCTAACATAATACTTGTATCTAAAATAAACATATTATTCCCATAATAACATTCTTATATTTTCCACATACAATCTATTTCTTGCTCTAATAAATCATTTATTAATACCATTTCTTCTCTTATCTCCAATCCCTCTTATTCTTCTATTACAAAATAATTGTCTTATTTGAAATAAAAATATCAATCCAAAAAGTACATTTCTATCTTATCTATTTTAAGTATATGCTTTATCAATCAATCTATATCAATAGAAAATCTTTTTAACCCATTAGTAAAGTTTACCCCTCCAAATAATTATCATATCTAAAACAAAATATTAATTACAAAAGATATCCTCTTACAGAGTTCACGTTTAAGTCAATCAAAATCTCTAAAGCCTTTTTAACCCGTTAAATGAAATTTTAAAACACGTTTTTAAATCTAACTCTAGGTTTCTTTCTGTGCCAAACCGGTTTCCATAATAGAGCTTCTACGTCATCAAACCTCAATATTTGAGTAGAAGTATTTCTCAACATTTCAAACTGGTCAAAGTTCTCTTCCTTTTCTTCCAGTGTCATCTGAATGGTATAGTCAGTTTTATTCCATGTTATAATTACTAGTTGATTGTCCACGTTATCACAATTTTCAGTAACTTGTGTCTGGATATCAGTCTCTGTTGTTTTTGACAATTCAGATATCTCAATTAAAGTTATTCTTTGATCATCAAAATTCTCCATAAGTTGTATATGGGGTTGTAAAAAATCAATTTGTTCAGTAGTTTCCACAATTTCTCCCAATGTAAGATCATAGTTACGTTGTAGGTATGGTTCTTCCATCTCTTTAAGTTGTATTTGTTGTTGAATAGAGGCCTCCTTGGAGTTACTCTGTTCCTCCTCAATTGTTCCTCGAGCTTGAGCCATTAAAATTTGAGAGTCAATTTGTGGTTCTGAAAAGTCATCTTTAATTTTTCTCCAAGATTTCATGTACTGCGTAGCTTCCAAGATTTTTTCTAGTATAAGTTCATAATCAAGCTGTGGGTAAGATTCCTCCATTTCAGTGGTGAAAAAATCTTCTACTCTTTTAGTGAAGGCTGTATTTAGTAAGAGTCAACAAATATTCACCTCCAATTCCTAATAGACCAATTCACCACCCAGCTGTTTCTAGTTATCTTTACCCTTTTATCATCATTTGAAGGTCAGAAGCATTTTCCAACAAAAAGATATACACTTGCAGTAACACTTTTCATCACAAGCTGTCCTCAGTAAGCTGTAAAATCTTTTTTCCAAGTTAATAAAAAAATTTCACATTAGAAAAAGAAAAAAAGAAAAACATCTCCAGCATGATAAATAGCGTAGTAATAATAATAATGTTCAAAAATAGAAATGTTTTCAGGACCCCTCAGTACTCCAGAAATTAAATAGTCAATAAAAAATTAGCTGTTTTATTTCTTTAGTTTCCAAAGCTCTTTTTCCCCAAGTACAGAAACGCCGCTCTCTCAAAGCAGGGAAGTAATTCAAAATCTTTTTACAGGAGAGTAGTTAGGGCAAAGAGAGGGAAGGAAAGGTCTCACCCAGATTCTCCACGGTGGTTCTTTATGCTTAGCTGTTCTTCTGGCTTTCAGCTGGCACAGCGAAGTGATCGGCCATTTTACTGGCCGATCTTTTCTCCGACGGCCCTAAGGAGCTAGCTCGGACCGTGGAAGGAGCTGCTGCCCTTCCACGGTCAATGAAGGCCTCCTCAATGGTAGTCGCCCCTCCAGGGCGACTTTTTGACCTGATTGAGGGTCTACCGGTGGAGGGAAAAACAGCCGGCGAAGAGACGAGGTTCTCCGTGCGACTGCGTCTGCTGCGATCCGGAACTGGAAGCCTATATACACTTTTTTAATTGCTGCTACATGAGGGATATGAAGACCAAGGAGAGGGCTGGAGAGCTGGGAGGAGTGCCTGTGTTTTCTAACAATTGGTGAATGTGATTTATGACAGCAAATTGGGGTGGGAATTGCAACTTGCAGCTTTATAACCAAGGGGAAGGGAATTTAGTCTTGGGTTCACCTTTGTATGTTCTGTATGTTCTTTTAATTGGCCTCATCTATCAGAACCATGACATACACACTGATACATTTCTCATCAAGCAATTAGGATTCACAGAAAAATGCAGTCTTATAATTACTGAAGAATAAACAGTTGAGTAAAGATAGATAAAATTAAATTATTTGAGAGTAGAGATGCACAAACCCGTAGTATAGCTCTTAATGCACACTTTCAACAGATTATTTTAATGTTTATCTGTATTTAATCTGTAATGTTTAATCTGTATTTCAAATTCTGTATAAACTGTTTAATTTTTTGTTATTTGCCTCAAATACTTGCCAGAAGACACACACATATATATACACACACATATATATACACACACACATATATATACACACACATATATATATACACACACAGATATATATATATACACACACACATATATACACATATATATATGTAGGACTTTGGTAATTCGGGTTTTCTCCCGCGTAAAATTGGAAGTGTCTTGGCGATGTTTCGACGAAGTCCCATTCGTCATCTTCAGGCTGGCGTCTTTGGCTTCGTGCTTCTAGGAGCAATGTGTGATCGCAGCTGTTTCTTCCTTTTAACTGCCAGTGGGGGTATGAACTGATTGGGTGGGAGCTTGGCTGTGTTCTGATTGGGTGGAGGTGTGTTCTGATTGGTTAGGGGCTTGGCTGCGCTCTGATTGGATGGGGGTTGGCTGTGCTCTGATTGGCTGGGTGTGTGTTCTGTTTGGGTGGGGGCTTTGTTGTGCTCGGATTAGTCTGAGTTGCAGCGGGATTTGAGATGGAGAGCTGCGTTGCTGTTGTTTGGCTTCGCGTTCGTGGTCGTGCCATATCTTCAAGCTGGGTGTCAGTTTGCTTCATGTATGGATTGGAGGGGTTTAAAATGGCTAATGATGCAGCTGTGGTCTGGTTTCTGGTTTGTGGTCGTGCCTCATCATCGGTGTGGGTTTGGGTTTGCTTTTTGCGTGGATGTGTGGTGGTGACATCCTGTGTGGTTTTCGTGAGTGTGGTCTAGTGTCATTCTTTGTGTTAGGGACTCGTTTGTCAATAAGGGTGGGTTTCCAAATGGCTGGTAGGCGGGAGGTATCATCTCGTTTATTCATGCTGTGTGGGCGTTTTTCTATCTCGATGGCTTCTCTGATTATTCTGTTGTTAAAGTGTTCAGTTTTGGCGATAGTTCTGGTATTTTTAAAGTCAATTTTATGTCCTGTGGCTTTAAGGTGTTGGACCAGGGAAGAAGTTGGTTCCTCTTTTCTGACTGAGTTCTTGTGTTCTTCAATGCGTGCACTTATTCTTCTGTTGGTTTGTCCGATGTATGTGGTGGGGCAGGCGGTGCATGGGATTTCATATACTCCTTGATTTTCTAACTCAATTTTGTCTTTGGGGTTTCTTAGGATGGTGGATATTTTTCAATTTGTGCAGAATGCTGTCTTGATGTTGTGTTTGTGGAGGATCTTGCTGATTCTGTCTGTGGTGCCTTTTATGTATGGGAGGAGGGCTTTGCCGTTTTCTTGTTCTCTGTCTTGGATTTTAGTGGGGGTTTCTTTTTGGATTAGGTTGGTAATCTTATTTCTCTGGAATCCGTTGGATGTTAGTACGTTAGTGAGAGTGTGTAGTTCGGTTTTTAGGTGTTGTTCATCAGCTAAGCATTTTGTTCTCGAGATGAGTGTCTTGGCTACGGAGTTGATCTGTGCTTAACCTGAAAGAAGACACCAGCATAATAATCCTACCAGCAGACAGGGGCAACGCCATGGTGGTTATGAGCACATCTGACTACCAAACCAAATTAACCAACCTACTCCAAGACTCCACATACAAACCCCTAAACACAGATCCCACCACCTACCTGGAAAAAACCACTAGATCCAAAATAAAAGCCTCCCCCATCAGCGAAGAGATCCAGCAAAGAATCATTCCCAGAGAAAAATCATCCAGATGCCCTAAGCTCTATGGTCTCCCCAAGATACACAAAGAAGGAACCCCACTTAGACCCATAGTCAGCTCCATAGGCTCACCTCTACAAAACCTAGCCAAATTTCTCGCCAAACAACTACAGCCCTATGCAGAATCCATCACCTCACACGTAAAAAAACTCATTCCAATTCATAGAGATCATAAAGAAACAAAACTTACAGCTCAGCGACCTACTCGTGAGCTTTGATGTCATTTCCCTCTTCACCCAAGTACCAATCAAAGAAGCCTTGACAGCTATCCAAAACAAATATAAACTCCCCAAGCACATCCTAGATCTGACCAACCATTGCCTATCCAACACATACTTCATCTACAACAGACAAAAATACAAACAAATAGAAGGAGCACCCATGGGATCTCCCCTCTCACCTGTCATTGCAAACCTCTACATGGAACACTTTGAAACCCAAGCTCTAGAAAAATCGGATCACAAACCCAAACTCTGGCTCAGATACGTAGACGACACCTTCATAATCTGGCCACATGGGAAAGAAAAACTAGACAACTTCCTCACACACCTCAACAGCCTACACCCCAAAATACAGTTCACCATGGAAACAGAAGCTAACAACCAACTTCCCTTCCTGGATGTCTTAGTCTACAAGAAATCCAATGGCTCCCTAGGACACACTATCTACCAGAAGAAAACACACACAAACCGCTATCTGCACGCACTCTCACACCACCACCCAGCACAGATCAACTCCGTAGCCAAGACACTCATCTCGAAAACAAAACGCTTAGCTGACGAACAACACCTAAAAACCGAACTACACACTCTCACTAACGTACTAACATCCAACGGATTCCAGAGAAATAAGATTACCAACCTAATCCAAAAAGAAACCCCCACTAAAATCCAAAACAGAGAACAAGAAAATGGCAAAGCCCTCCTCCCATACATAAAAGGCACCGCAGACAGAATCAGCAAGATCCTCCACAAACACAACATCAAGACAGCATTCTGCACAAACCGAAAAATATCCACCATCCTAAGAAACCCCAAAGACAAAATTGAGTTAGAAAATCAAGGAGTATATGAAATCGCATGCACCGCCTGCCCCACCACATATATCGGACAAACCAACAGAAGAATAAGTGCACGCATTGAAGAACACAAGAACTCAGTCAGAAAAGAGGAACCAACTTCTTCCCTGGTCCAACACCTTAAAGCCACAGGACATAAAATTGACTTTAAAAATACCAGAACTATCGCCAAAACTGAACACTTTAACAACAGAATAATCAGAGAAGCCATCGAGATAGAAAAACGCCCACACAGCATGAATAAACGAGATGATACCTCTTGCCTACCAGCCATTTGGAAACCAACCCTTATTGACAAACGAGTCCCTAACACAAAGAATGACACTAGAGCCACACTCACGAAAACCACACAGGATGTCACCACCACACATCCACGCAAAAAGCAAACCCAAACCCACACCGATGATGAGGCACGACCACAAACCAGAAACCAGACCACAGCTGCATCATTAGCCATTTTAAACCCCTCCAATCCATACATGAAGCAAACTGACACCCAGCTTGAAGATATGGCACGACCACGAACGCGAAGCCAAACAACAGCAACGCAGCTCTCCATCTCAAATCCCGCTGCAACTCAGACTAATCCGAGCACAACAAAGCCCCCACACACCCATCCAATCAGAGTACAGCCAACCCCCATCCAATCAGAGCACAGCCAAGCCCCTAACCAATCAGAACACACCTCCACCCAATCAGAACACAGCCAAGCTCCCACCCAATCAGTTCATACCCCCACTGGCAGTTAAAAGGAAGAAACAGCTGCGATCACACATTGCTCCTAGAAGCACGAAGCCAAAGACGCCAGCCTGAAGATGACGAATGGGACTTCGTCGAAACGTCGCCAAGACACTTCCAATTTTACGCGGGAGAAAACCCGAATTACCAAAGACCTACATACAAACAGCCGTGAAAACCTCAGAAAACACATATATATATATATACACACACACATATATATACACACATACACACACACACACATATAAAATAAAGGTAAAAAAGGATATATGCAGTGTTATCTTCATTTTAGATGTCAAAAGGGTCTCTCTCTCTGTCTCTTTCTGTCTCTCCCCCCCCTCTCTCCGATCTTCTGCTCACCTGGCAAGCTGGCTTCAAGCTGTTCTGCAACAAGCTCGGGTAGGCAAGCTCAGCTCTTTTATGACTCATGGACTTCAACTCCCAGAATTCCTGAGTCAGCATAGCTGGGCTAGCTAGCTCTCTCCTGCCCTTCCTGCTTCCTGCAGAGACGCAGGAAAGGGAGGAGCCTCGCCCAGTAAGCTTGTTGGCTCTTCGGAACAAGGTGAGGCTACTCTCTTTTTTACACACACACACACACACACACTCACAGAGAGAGAGAGAGAGAGAGAGAGAGAGAGAGAGAGAGAGAGAGAAGCAAGCTCTGTCTTTGTCTCTCTCTGCAAATGGCAGGGGAGGCTGGGAGCCGCAGGGGAAGGCTCAAAGAGCCACATGCGGCTCCGGAGCCGCAGGTTGCCGACCTGTGGGCTAGTACAATCATGGCATTTATCTTGAGCTACCTAGTGACAGCTATAACAATCAGTTGTCACTTAGAGGGGAGTTTACAATAGATTTCTGCCCCACTTAATACCTTCTGTTATAGATTAATATTTTGTTTTATGATGGATTAAAGAGAGAAGTGTCTTTCTTCCATCTTGACCAAATGCATGTTTGTATATTGTAGGGTGCAATGTCAGTGGATTCTATTACCGATCTTGATGATAGTCAGTCTCGATTACTAGAAGCTCTACAGTTATCCTTGCCTGCTGAAGCACAGAACAAGAAAGAAAAATCCAGGGACAAAAAGCTAAGCCTCAATCCTATTTACAGGCAAGTTCCTCGGCTTATAGATAGCTGCTGTCAGCATTTAGAAAAACATGGTAAGTATATTTTATCCAAAATGTGCAGACGGCTTATAGTACAAAGATTTGATTTGGAGTTTGAAAGCAATTTGATTGAATCCCCAAACTAAATTACCTTTCCAAATTTGGATGAATATAATCAGATGTCACTAGAAAAAATGTAATTGACTCAAAGCATTGAATTAGATTAATGAATTGAATATGTGCCTATTCAAAGAACTCTAAAAATTATATGGATTCTATTCAATTTCATGCAAGCATAATGATTCAAAATGTAGCTTTTATTCCATGAAGTAAAGGCTGTGAACTTAGTCAAAGTACAGATAGTCCTTGACTTATGACCCTAATGGAGTCTACGTATTATAGTCTTAAGTCGTGATGCCATAAAGTGGGTCACCTATGTGACTGATCCAATTTTACAACCTTTTTTGTGACAGTATTTAAGCAGTGGCAGTCATTAAGTGAACACAGCAGTGTAAAGCGAGACCATTGTTCACTATGGGTGTTTTTGCTGAAAACTAGAAGTAAATGCCAGGTTTTAGCAAAAATGTCATAAAATGTGTTGACGTGACTGCGAGACTGCGTGACTGCGAGATGCTGCAAATGGCAGTAAATGCAGACAGGTTACCAAGGTCTCAGCATGCGGTCATGTTACCATAGGAAGAGGGCAGCTGTCAGCACTTTGGAATCAGCTCTTAAGTACTTCTTTATAACCAAGTGGTGACCAGCTGCAAGTTGAGGATTATTATAGTAACAATTGAGTAAACCAATTTCTACTTCTACTGTGAAATTGGAGAATTTTGGGGTATTTTTTATTCTGTAGCTGCTGGGAAGGACAGTTTTAAAAATAGAGAAAATTGTGAAGTGCCACAAATATTTTGGTCAAAATCACAGTCAACTGTTGTAGGATGTAGGGATATATTGTATATTGGGAGATAGGCGAGGAAATCAAATTGTTGGCTTTACTTGTTCCAGGAACTTAGCTGTAATAAGCCTTTAAATTCTTAAAATAATCTCCTGCATGTAACTGAGATTAAAATTTGAGATGGGATATTAGTAATTTTAATGTGGGTTAGCACACTATACTCAAATTCAAAGAAAAATCATAGCATTGGTTTCCCAATTTGTCTAAGCCTGGAGGGCTCTGGAAGCTACATGCAGCCTAAAACCAAGGTTAAATATTTCACACCCATACTTATTCTCATCCTTTCTATTCCTCTTGTAGGAAATAAAATCTGAGCTGGTACAAAGAATATTTGTGGGCATTTCTAACCAAGAGCTATGTGTATTTTTGAATATAGAAATACAAATTTTATACAAAAGTGAATTGAGGGCTAACATCCTTTTATAAATCTGTTATGTAATTTTGTATGAGCACCATTGGTTTTAGGCTTCCCTCTAGCGTCACTTTTGAACAATGCCCTATATATATTTTTTTAAAATCTATAATGGTGTACAAGTAGGCTTTATTAAAGCAGATTTCACTGAACACATTTCCTCCTAAACTGTATGCATATTTTGTATTTATGCTACTTTCTGACAGGGTAGGAATAAGAAACACAAATATTACATAATTATATACAGAATAGTGATGCAAAATATTTTACTAATCTTCTAAATTTATTCTATATTTATATGCAATTGTATAAATATGTAATAATAATAATTTATTAAATTGACATACCATTTTAAAGGTCTCCAGACAGTAGGCATATTCCGAGTTGGGAGCTCAAAAAAAAGGGTAAGACAGGTAAGTTTTTATTATTCCTTATGAATGTCATGAAACTTACTATTTTATATTTATATATTTCGGTCAGTGTCATCTGTCATTATAGTCCTACTCTAAATATGTAATAGTAATATATCCAGGAAAATATCAAGATCTTATTTTTTAAAAAATGTGTTTTTAGATCTGGGATTTTTCATCTATGTATTTCCAGTAAAGTTAGTATCTGTTTTTAAAATAGTTTTCAAGTTCTTATCTGGTACCTAAATGATATAAAAAATATAAGACATCTGAATATCAGCTATGTATTACATTAATATTACAATCATTTTTTTCCAAATCACTTTCTTGTTCCCATATCAGTTTTAATGATGGTTTTCCATGCAGTATATTATCAGGCTGTCCTGATAATCCTTTGAGCTAAGGTGGATTTGCTTCTGTTTCTATGAAACATTTGATTAGATTTATTTTAATATGTCACCAACAAATATTTCAGAGAAAGAGATCTCATACATTTATTTAAATACTTCATCAAATAATGGCTGCAATTTCAAGAGGAACATATTCATATTATTGGTAATAAATATTAGTACAAAATACTATTGCTATTTTTTCCTAACAAGTTATTAGTTTAGATGATCATGTAAACCAGGAATAGGTAATTAGTTTTCAGATATTTCCTGTAACCATTATGGGCAAGGAATGTGGGTATTATAACCTACACCATTTTATACACTTCTGATTTAGTTTATCAGAAATAGACTAAAATGAAAATGACCATATCAAAATTCTAAGAGCTATAAATAGATTAATAGTGTGGTATAAATTAGATTAAAGCAATATTATAATTTATTATTACAGAACTGTTTTGTAATTATTTACTGCAATAAAGTAGGCTTTATTCAGAGGTGAATAAGAAATATAAAAACACAATAACAAAAAATTGCATCCTTGTTAAGTCTAGATTTGTAATTCAGTAGTAGAATTCATTTAATATGGTATCAATTTTGAAGAATAATCTTTAGTGTTATTTTATTTTAGTAATCCAGCACCACTGGATTATTAAGGTTTTGACATTTCCTTTGTTCTTTGTATGCTACAAATTTTAATTCTGAGATAAGTCCTTTTCTACAAAAAACAATATCATTACATCAATTTGTTCCATGTACAGAGAAAAAAATGCATAAACCAGACTTGGGAAAGGGTCTGACTAAAAGCTAAAGCTATGTCATCACCCTTTCTAAAAACCTGTAATACTCTATGCACAATTATTAGGCAAGTGAATATTTTGATCATATCATTTTCATGCATATTTTCCACCTCCAAGCTGTATAAACTTGAATGCTTAGTGTATATAAGCATATCAGGTGATGCGTATTTGTGTAATGAGGGAGGATGTGGCCTAAGGAGATCAACATCCTATATCAAGGTGTGCATAATTATTAGGCAGCTTCTTTTCCTCAGGCAAAATGGACCAAAAAAGAGATTTAACTACTCTGAAAAGTCAAATATTGTAAAAAGTCTTTCAGAGGGATGCAGCACTCTTGAAATTGCTAAGATATTGGGGTGCGATCACAGAACCATCAAACATTTTGTCAGTGCTTTTTTTTGTAAAAAAAAAAAAAAAAAAAAGGTGCCAGAACTCACACATGTCATACAACCCACCTTGCCTACCCTACAAGGTTCCATCCAAAAAAGGTGCCGGAACTCCGTTCTGAGCGTTCTATGAGAAAAAAAGCCCTGCGTTTTGTTGCAAATACAGGTAGTCCTTGAGTTACGAATGTAATGGAGCCTGCCCATTCCATTCATAACTCGAAAATTCGTGAGAGTGAATCTTGTACCTTGAACGCGATTCACTCCTGCTTTCACCCACGCATTCGCTAATAAAATGCATGAGGTATCTCAGGGTGGGGAAGGCCATGGAGGGCCTAGTGATGGAACAGGCCCCCAAGGCCTCCCCAACCCACTAAGATACCTCATGCTTCCCCCTCCCTTCCTGCCGTGCCAGACTCACCTTAAAAAGATCTGTCTCCTCTCTGCCGCGGTTCCTGCTGCCACCCAGATCTAAGGCTGGGGGATGCTTCTGCATGCCTCCGGAGGCCAGGCCTAAGGAGGCCCGTTCCGGGCATTGGAAAACAGTACAACTCTGACCAGTGTCTGGGAGGCTGTGGTTGCTGCAGCACAAAACGTTGATTGTCAACAGATCAAGAAACTGACAGACTCCATGAATGGAAGGCTTATGACCATTATTGAAAAGAAGGGTGGCTATATTGGTGACTGATTTTTTTTGTTGAAATGTCAGAAATGTTTATTTGTACATTTTGAGTTGTTTGTTTATTATTCTCACTTTAACAGATGCAAATAAACAAATGAGATGGGCAAATTTTCAGTTTTTATTTAGTTGCATAATAATTCTGCATACTAATAGTTGCCTAATAATTGTGCACACATAGACTTTCTCTTAAGAAAGCCGAAACCTCACTTTTACTTTCTTAAATATTCAGTTTTCAGGTTTATTAACATTTTGGATTGACTGAGAGCACTGTAGTTGTTCAATAAGAAAATCCTCCAAAATACAACTTGCCTAATAATTGTGTCCACAGTGTATAAACATGTAAATGTTTGACATGATTTCTGTTTCTAGTTACGTGAAGAGTTTGACCGTGGTGTGGATGTAGTATTGGATGAAGAACAAAGCATTCATGATGTAGCAGCTTTATTAAAGGAATTCCTTCGTGATATGCCTGACCCACTCCTGACCAGAGAGCTTTACACTCCTTTTATCAACGCACTCTGTGAGCAGTCTGTCTGTCTGTATCTGTTTGTCTGTCTACCTACCTATCTACCTACCTACTTACCTACCTACCTACCTACCTAAATGGTTGATAAACTGCAGCCCTTCTAAATCAAACTCAATTTAAGATTGTGCTTATTTTTATTTAAACTCTGCATTTCATGCAGAAATGCAGATCATGGGCATGTTTCTGATTCCAGTGATTCATAATATATGAGTGATCACTTTTTTATATTTTGACATGGAGAAAATTTTAAGCTGTCAACTTAAATTGCCTGATATGTCTCATTGTATTGGTTTTTAAACTTAGATTGGGGATAAAATACTAGTTAAAATGGTTCATTCTAATAATCATCTTCATATTGTCTTGTAATGATTTAATGTATAGAATGCTAAAGAGGACTAGGCAATTCAAAATAGTCCACATGTATTGATCTATGGATCACATAAATTTTGGTTATGATAATATTATATACAACTCGGCTGAATCAGCACATCTCTCAAAATGTTATATATGGTAAGGGTGTTTTTTTTAAATAGAATCATGTCCAATTTTGGGAGACTGCCCAGACAAGTACCTGCAGTTTTCTTGGCAAGCTTTTTCAGAAGTGGTTTGCCATTGCCACATTCCTAGGGCTGAGAGAAAGTGGCTGGCACAAAGTATCACCCAGCTTGCATTGTGTCTAAAGTAGGACTAGAATGCATGGTTCCCAGTTTCTAGCCTGATGTCTTAACCACCACACCAAATTGGCTCTTAGATTTTTCTACACACACCCAAATATAATAACTGAATGTTCTAAAACATTTAATTCTTCAGATGTTACATAGCTGTACTTAATCAATGAGATGCCTGAAAATATTAAAATGTATAGAACATTGAATTAGCTGATAATAGTTACACAAAGTAGTGCAATTAATAAGTGTATTTTTTAAAAAATATATTTTTCTTTTTTAGTAATGGACCCTCATGAACAACTGAACACTCTACAACTTCTAATTTATGTTCTACCTCCCTGCAACTGTGACACCTTACATCGACTCCTTCAGTTCCTAGCTACTGTAGCCAGCCATGCAGAAGACAGAAAAGATGAAGATAGCCAGGAAGTACGTTTATTTCACTGGTTTTTATTGTGAAATTAGCACTGCAGTTCACCTTGAAGCAAAATGGATGGCAAACAAATGAAATGAAATAAAATAAAATAAATAAATAATAACATTGTCATGGTTCCAATAGATGAAACCCATCAAAAGAACTTCAAGGCAAGAATTCTTCCTTAAAGAACATTTTATTCAGGAAACAAAGTATCGGCATTACATAGTTGAACCCAAAACTAAAATCCCTTCCCCCGGATACAAAGTAACAAATTGCAATTCCCACCCCGAATAAGCAGTCATAAATCACGTACTCCAATTAGCCTGAAACACGGGCTTTCTCTCCAGCTCCTCAGCCCGCCAAACCGTTATCAGTTCGTCCTTGATTTCCCACAGAGCAGCGTTATTATTATGGCTAGCTGAGTTCAAGCATTCATCCCAACCCCCCTTCTGCACCTCATTTCTAAATAGAAGAAAAAGCATGTTAAAAGCAAGCGGAAATGGCTGCAATTTCCATCAGTTGTCAGAGCGGGAACATCCAATGTTTACAGCGTTGACAAATATTTTGTTCAGCATTGTGATAAGGAATACAATTAATGAACCATCTTATGAAATAAACTTTGTATTATTTCTAAACAAGCCATGATAATTTAGGTTTAAATCGGAGTATATTTGGTTTTATTAATTGTCACTTGCTTTAATAGACTTAACTATGTTTGTTTCATTCTCTTTTTCACTCATGCAAAGGGGTTATTCCTGAATTCAGAAACTTTTAGAACTTGCAGGTTTCTTAGGAGAAATTCCACATACAACTTGGTGTGGCTACTATTGATTCCCCTCTATGGAATACTTTTATATATGGCATAAAGTGACTTAGAAAAGACAGGATCCTAGCCAGGTTAGCTAAAACAAAACTACCTACATAAAGCGCTAGGAATCCATTGCCAGTTAAATAGTACAACATTTTATTTCTTTTGTTTTTAGATCCCTGGGAACAAAATGACATCACTCAACCTAGCCACCATATTTGGACCTAATCTATTGCACAAGCAGAAGACAACAGACAAAGAATTTACTGTTCAAAGCACAGCACGTGCTGAGGAGAGTGCTGCCATTATTGCTGTTGTACAGAAGTTGATAGAAAACTATGAAACGCTCTTTATGGTACGTGAAGATTTCCTCTCTTTTTGCATTTAACAGAAGTTTTTGTAGAATAATTTTTAGTTTAGTCTTTACTTTTTGAAATTGGACACTATGCAATAGTGTCTTTTTAACATGTTTTAACACTTAAAAATATTCCCTCATGAGATGTCTGTACAATAAATAAATAAAATAGGACCATAATAAACAGAAATTAAAATTTGGCATGGTGAAATACTGGTAGCATAACAAATGCTGGTAAAAGAAGGCCATTGGCTATTTTGCCATGTGGAAACATAGCTCTTAAAATTTAAAGAAAAAGGAAAGTACATATGAATTTATTTCTTTATTCCTATTTCCTCAAAGAACTTCTATGATAAAGCTAATTATATGTTTATTTCAGTAGATTTATAGAGTAATAGTTCAGAGCTGATATATAAGCAGGTAACAATCATCGAAATATATGCTTCAAGTTTTCTGTTTACTAAATATGATGTTCATGTTTTTAATAAAGATTGTATTTCTAGTGTAATGGTATTTCCCCATTATTAAAATTTACCGGTAGATTGCATAAGATAGCACATAGATGAGTACGCAAAATATTCCTGAGAGGATTATGGGAATTATTGAGTCATGTTTTGATACAGCAAGCACAGTACTCATAATATTCCTGAGAGGATTATGGGAATTATTGAGCCATGTTTTGATACAGCAAGCAAGTACTCATACATCACCTATCTAGCTATCCATCACATTTTTCAACTGGCAATCTCCTTCAAACAGGGATTCTGGACTGTGTACAATAAAACATTAAAATAAAAAAATAGTATTTAAAAATTAAAATTTTAGAATTAAAATTTTGGAAAGAGGCAAAAATAATTAAACCCAATTAAAAAGGTGAAGGCTTTCTGTCTCTCTCAATAATGGACAAATACAATATAATTGCTAATTTTCTTAAGATTTAAATTTTTTGGGATACTTTCAAGACAGAAATATGGTTTTGGATTATGTTAATATTTGTAAGAATATAGTTTTTATTAATGCGGATATGTACAGGTGACAGTTTGGTGTATTTGTTTATTGTTTCTATATATATTTACCTTATAAATGGGAATGGAATTAATTAGCCTGCCCATGGGCTATTTCATTTATAAAACATTCATTCTCTTATCTTTTTCGCAGTTCATTTGAACTTGATGTCTAAAAAAAATTGCATGAAATTTGTTTGCCTATTTCTTGTAACAATTACCAGATAAATAATCTTGTAGCTGTAAGGACACCCCCCCCCCCAGCTGACTCCTCAAGAAAGTAAAACTCTTGAATCCATGTGGTTGAATTAAAAGAACTTTTACTGAGAGAAAGTGGTTGCAGGAAAGTCAGGTGGAATCTGAAGATCCTGCACAACACACAAAACTATTCTTTTGGTTTCCCCAAATCCTAACCCCCAACCAGTCCACCAGCATCCAATATGATGCTGCGAAGATGTTTTGAGAACACTGAGGTGCAGGGCACAATGGCCTTGGAACCAGGCTGGAACCGGCTGGGAGGGAGTCTGCTTCATCTCCAAAGACAATCCCCCTCAGTGCTTTGAGGTTTTTATGATCAGTCCATACCTCGAAAGGCACTTGGCTCTCTTCGAGAAAAATGCCTCTAGGTCAGAAGCGCCCAGCGCATCGCATAAGTCTCTTTCTCCCATACCGCCCACCTTTGTTTAGTTTCTGACAGTTTTCTAGAGGTGTAAGTGCAAGGTTGCAGCTGATCCCACTCATTCTTCTGCAATAGTACAGCCCCCACAGCTTTGTCACTAGCTTTGGCCTGAATGACAAATGGCTCATTTGGGTCTGGATATTTCAGAACATGCTCTGCTGCAAACAGCCATTTGAGTTTCTCGAATGCCACCTGACATTCCAAAGTCCATTTCAGGGGCTGGCTGGGTTTTGGATTTTCTTCCCCCTTCGTTTTCAAAAGATTAGTGATGGGCAAAATATGGAATGAACAGCAGTAAAACTTTGCAAAGCTTTCTACTTTGCAGCTGTTTCCTGGTTTGGGGCAGAGCCTAGTCCAGCTTGAACCTTTTGGGGGTCCATCTCTATCCCGTCATGTGAAATGCGATAACCTAGTCTATTTTACTTTGCTGAAACTTGCACTTGAACAGTTTGGCATATAGTTTGGTGGCTTTTAGTTTCTTGACCACCGCCCTCACCAATTTCACATGCTCAGCCATAGTTTCAGTGTAAATTAAAATGTCATCTAAATACACTAGCACCCCTTTGTTCAGGTGCTTGTGTAGGACTTCATTGATCAGTTGCATGAAAACAGCAGGGGGGCCTAGGAGGCCAAATGGGAGGACTTTAAATGTTTTGAGAATGCTGAGGTGCTAGGCAGATAACAGGTCACTCTGAGGGCACGACAGCCTTGGAACCAGGCTGGAACCAGCCGGGAGGGAGTTTGCTCCGTCTCCAAAGACAATCCCCCTCCCTAATTCCCAAGCATTACAGCAAAGTGAAAGCATCCCAAATATGCCAACATCCCCCCTCCAACAGAATGGCAGAACGTGAAGGTGGCCCTGACAGTAGCTCTCCGAAAGGCAAGCTAAATGGCTTGTTGTATTATGAAAAGCTTATTTTATAAACAAAATATGATAAAAGATAGTGGAAACTATATTTAAAGAAAGGTGAAATGTTTTGTATGTTATTTAACTGGAATAGATTGTTTTATATTTGTGATTATATTAATTCATATTTAAAAAGAGAGGTGTATAATTTTGCTATTCATTCTTTTGATGTTTTATTAATGTATAGGTCCCAGCCGACCTTCAAAATGAAGTTCTAATTAGTCTGCTTGAGACTGATCCAGATGTTGTAGACTATTTGCTGAGAAGGAAAGCTTCCCAGTCATTGTGAGTAATTTGTTAATTTTCTTTTATTTGCCTCCATTGGGGTAATATTATCATAATTTATCATAATTGTCCAAAGGCTTCCTATTTCAGAACCCTTGGCATATTTATTTAAATAGTAACTATGAATAATGTTAACCATTATGAAGTTAAATTATGTACCTCTTTTATAAAATGTTAGCAATTATAACCCTAATACCTTTAGAATAATCTTTTAATGGTTTTTATATACTATCTTAATTTTCAAGCCTATTTTAATAAAATTAACTTTAGTTAAATGTCTGAGATTGTCCAAGGCCTTTAGTGCTCCATCTGCACTAAAACCTGGGTCCATACGTCATGGCAAAAGTGCAAATATGTCTGCACTTAGAACTTTCTGGGCTGACAGCATACCTAACATTTATATTGTAATAAAATTTTAAATAAACTATTAAACAGAAGGTTAGCATGTTGCTAAGAATTGAACTCAAGAATTTATTTCTAAAAATGTTTCTGGGTCCCATAAAGAACAAAGAAGCATTTTAGTCACTAAAAATGATAGCCAGATTGCAGCACAGTACTTTGTTGGGATGTGTGCCTATCTGCCTAGAAAAAAGACCAACTCAAGCTGAGACAGTAGACTACATCCTGGAAAGCTGTGTGAAGTGACACCTTAACAGTGTGACTTTCAGTCAATGTTTTGTATTTGTTCCTGCCCATGATAATATGCTATTTGTGAAAGTGCTTCTAAATGCTTTTACAATTCAGAATGAACCCAACAGTTGGGAATCTCTGTTAATTAACTTAAGCTCTGTTTTTTTACCTTTTATAGCTTAGGGCATAGAAATTCCAGTGGATGAGATCTTTCCTCTTGCTCAAAAATATCTCTTAACAGTTGATTCCTATTCAAACAAAAATTATCTGCACATATTGCTTAGTTTAAGAATGTTTAATATTTACAACTGCTCAAATCTGTATAGAGCCTGACCAAATAGGCCAAGTCAAGTAGATAATAGCATCTTTGGTGTCTTATTCTAGCAACTGATAATTGACAGATATAGCCATTTGATACTGGGAATAGTGTCTTTATTTTCCATGTTGAAGTTGCCTTAGTACAAAAAAAATGTGTGCACCATGGCTGCTTTGTATGCATATTATTTTATTCTACTTTGGAAATGAAGGATGATACATTACTTCCTTAAGCCCTGATCCCTTATTTATTCTTAAGTCATCATTTAAATCTTCTCAGAAGAAATATATCTTTTCAATATTTTCCAATAAATCATTGGGAACAGTTTGTTGTAATTCACAGTTGATAGGACTAGTAATTGTGCTACTTGTTTCAACAAGAGTATTCAGTGTTTGAAAATGACAGAATTGTCACTGTAGTTTTGTTCTCCTCTTAGATGCCTAATTAATATTGAAGTGCCCAGGAATCATTTTTATATATTTTGATACTAACATGTTTCCAGCTGTAACTGTGAAGTCATGGGAAAGAATTTGGCTAGAAGATTAGAGGGACAATTTATTCATCATGAAAAGAAAATGACACATCTTTTTTTCTGTGTCAATCTGGAGAGACGACTACATATTCACTGGGCTATTTTTCCTGATAAGCTGGAACCAAAAAGTGAGATACACATGTCTTGGGACCATCTTAATATTCTTGATAATGGATTTCAAATCTTGACATGAAAAACTATAACTCTACAGTGAGAAGTGAGCACATGACCATCAGTAATTGGTCATATAGCATAGTTCAGTTGCTACTTGTAAAATGGGCATAGTGATTTTCTATGTAGACTTTTCTCTTGATCAAAACATTTTCTTGCATCTACTTTTTTAAATAACTTCACTGTTTTTCTTTTTAACTGGAAGACTATCTGCTCAGTCACAATGAAACAGTACAATGTTATATAACACTGTTTGCTAATAACAGTACAGTGCTGACAGCCTATTTATAGAGTCTTCTTATCCTTTCTAATATGGCTGGATTTGTCAGGATGAAATTCATCCCTAACTCCATAATAATCTAAACTAAACCATCATTTGAAAATGAAATCAAGATTCTTGCTATGAAGGATTTCTTGTTAAATCCTAAATAGAACATGGAATGGCCATTTTAAATTCCTAGGGAATATTTTTGAGAAAAAATATTTTTTGAGAAAAAAACCTAGAATGTTCAACTTTTATTCAAGGTAAGGTATAATTTGAAAGCTTTTATAAAGTTTTATTTTATTAAAAGTAGTATTTAAATGGACTGTCCTTTGATCTATGGTCATTGTTTGTTGCAGTTGCTTTTTTTCATTATATTTCCACAATTCATTATATTGTACTCAGTAATGTACAAAACACTTCCTGTGTTACATTCAGACTTACAACATGTTCTTAAAGCTTTCTTTTTTTAATTAGAATCTTGGATATAATTGTCTTGAATATAATGTAACAGTAATTTCACCTACATTGTGTTGAATCCCATCCTATAATTGTTCGCTATTAAGGCAGTTATTTTCTGTAATTTTTAGTTTTATTCTATCCACATATTATTGAAATACACTGTTCTTTACATGGGCTACATTTTATTAACTCCTATTTATGTTTCATTTTATCAGAAGCCCTGAAATGCTTCAGTCTGAAGGGTCATTCTCCATAGAAGGTAGACATTCATCCATAGACTCAAACAGAACCTCAAGTGGCGATATATCACCATATGACAACAACTCTCCAGTGCTATCTGAAAGATCTGTTTTGGCAATGCAAGAAGATATGTCCCTCACTTCTGATAAGTTACATAAAGTACCAGAACAGAGCACATTAGGTAGCAATTTTCAGCCAAAATCAAAAGAGAATTCCTTTGGTATGATCAGCATATACCATAACTATGAGTATATATTAGTTCTAATATCATTGTGAATATTCTTTTATAGTAAAAAATATTTTTATTGTAAATATCATTTTTCTTAGTGAATTGATTTCCGTAACAGAATAGAGTCAGACTGCTAGGATTGGACAGATACAATTTATCAAATTTAAATTACAGTTCCTAACAGCAAATTTCTGATTTTAATTTAAAGATTGTCTAAGAAAACATTCTTTGAAAATGTTTGATAAGATTTTATAAATATCCAAACAATATCTGTATCCAGGTGAAAAGATTTTGTTGCAATTGAAAAGGGTCTTTATACAGAATGCTCTTCAATTGTACTAAAAAGATTCAGAATTCAGTAATTCAGAAGTGCAGAGTTTGTACATCAATTCAGATGTACAAAGTCAACTAACCTGCTAATACAAAATATATTCCATGGACTCTTAAACTAGAATTATAATGGCATAATTATGCCTGTGGTTAAGTCATAGATTTAGTGTTCTAGTATATGAACATCTCAATATTTAACCTGCATAGTGCAGAAATACAAAACATTTTAAAAAATGAAATCAATTCTAATTCTAATTCAAATATTTTGAATTACAGGTATTGTACATTTTTCTTGAATCTTGAATTTTATCTTTGAATTTTTGAAAATCACATCTTTCATTTTTCAATTGAAGAACGTTTGTGCCAGAAACAATCACAGAATGAAAAATTTTGTGAACCTAAAGAAAATTATTTTGCTTACAAGGGGGTCCCAATATTTCATGCTCCTTTTCATCTGAGAGTTTCACTGAGTCATTCAAATGGGGATCTATTGACCATATTGTAAATAAATCCACTGAGGTAGCAAAAGCTCTTGACATCCAATTAAAACATTGTTTAGATCCTAGCTGTTGTTTCTGTTCTTTGGTTATGACCCACTAAGATTTTAGCTTGATATCAAGAGTTTTGGCTACCTCTGGCTGCCTTGTTTTCTTGTGGCGAAAATAAATTGCAGTTTTATTATATAAACACTGATGATAACAGTGTTACTGTCACAAATGTCAGTTGGACTGAAATAAGGGCTGCGTGTCCTAGCCACTAATTGTTCCCAGGAAGTACTTGAAATTTGATATACTAAAACTAAGATCTTATTTTTGGCAAAATAACCCTGGGTCCCTAACCTGACCATATAACTAATCAAAATCTTTAAATATTTGGGTATGATTTTTAATAACTCTACCAAATGCAGGTCACACTAAAATTATTTAATTCAAAATGCACAAAAATTAGTGGTAGCAATGCAATCCTTCTACTTCACTAGATACATAGCTTCTTTACCCCTCTAGAAAGATTCAGTTTAAATTCTTAGATAATATATTCCAAATGATCCTATGTGTAGCTAACATAGTACAAAGCAGGGAAACAGGTTTGATTAAAGTAGAAATGAGTGCATAGATTTGTATTAATTCCAATGGAAGAGAATATATGTAGCTCATGAAGTGTGGAGTCCCTGATGCTCTCTGACCCTGATTGCCTGCCTATAGACTCGAAGAGGAGGCTGATTAGAGAAATTGAAGGCTGCCTGCCTCCCCTCCCAATGTAAGTACAGGAGAGGGGTGAATAAAGCTACGGCCTTAAAAGAAGTGTGGAGGAGGAAACCCACATTTTCTCTGCAACCAGCAGCAAATAGAGAAAAGCAGCTGAATAAAAGAAAGCGTTTTTTCCTTCAAAGGGAATGGATGGTTCAGAGGAACTATAGAGGCACAACAAAGCCAAACACAATATGAAAAGGTGCAAGTATTCCACATGCTGGCTGTTAACAAAAAAAAACAAGAAATTTCAAAAAGGGAAATTAAGGCCTAAAGCAGAACAGGATTTATAGGAAGAAAGCATTATTATAAATAATAGTATAAAGTAGAGCATTGTAATAGTAGTTGAATAGAATAAATAATAAATAGTAACTAGCATAGTAATATAGAAATAATAACAATAGAATAAAATGGAATATATTATAATGGCAATAGAAAGCATCCACATATAGATTTGCAAGTTTCACATTGAACTTTTATATCTTCTTTTTTTACAAAATAAAACATCTCTTCAGGATCTAAAAGCTATAAAAAGAATAACACTACCACACATCAAAAATCTATTAGAAACAATCAACAGACTACTGTAACCACACAGTATCATAATAGCACACAAGCCAACTAAAGCCCTCCATCTTAAGTAAACCAAAAGACATAATAAATGAAGAAGAAAAAAAGCAATGCAACATACATTTTAAGGATTATAACAGCTGTTTGTAGGACAAACAGGCAGAACACTAGCAGAATGTGTCCATGAACAGTAACTAGCAGTCAGGAGACATGATGAAACCTGTTTAATCTCACAACATGCGGCAAAGTCAACCATAGTTTCACTTGGGAAGCTGTGCATCCTTGACCAATCTAAATCCAAAAATGCTAGGGAATTCCAAGAAGCTTGGCATTCAGACAAATCAGCCATCAATAGATATATAAAAATAAACCACACAGATAATTAAAGCTACAAAGGAGACAAAATTACCTAGAACACAGTAGCCTACACCCAAAGAAGCAGGGATTAGCACCAGACAAACAAGCAGAAAACAATACCATAATCAAGGAATTACCATGGAGAAAGCCACACGCTGATTAGTACTGATGATGTAATGAAACTGCAAACAAACAACCAAACTCAGAGTATCAAGGACTCCACATTTGTACTGATGCCTGGATAAAAAATTTGGGGGGGGGGTTTCCCCCAGAGGGTCTGGCCATGTGTGTCAAACTTGCCGCGTCACGTGATGTGTCACGACGTATTGCGACTTTTTTTGCATTGCCGGAGCTGGGGTAGGCACGGCCTCCGTATGATGCAACCAGCCCATGGACCGACAGCTTGACACCCCTGGTCTAGGCAATTGACTTTTAGCAGATAATTATAAATTAATGTAGAAAAGGACAGTCTTGAAAAAAAGTACAAAATTGTGGTTTCATAAGAGCAGCCATCCTGATGCATTTCCTGAATGCATTTCCTGCATTCAAAGTGCTAAAGATTTGAAAACTCATTTGGAACAATCTGACTTAATCAAAGCAGTCAATCCCCATTTTTTTAGGTTTGCGATTTTTTTTATTCTATTCAATTGTGTCCATTGCTATGTACTCCAATGAGTACCAAAATCAGAACAGCTGTCCTCAAGGGAAAATACTTAAATATTCCTTATGGGTTAACATTTTGCCCTTGTGAAGGAGATATTGAGTGCATATTTCATGTCTTTTTACATTGCACCTGCCTTATCCCTCAGACAAGTCTGATTTATGTTTTTATTTTGCTATATTTGAAATAACAATTATTTTAACTATTTTGCTAAATGACAGAATTCTGGTAGATTATTGTAACAAAGAATACTACCAGTACTAGAGAATATATGTAAATTAGGATTGAACTGTTGGACTCTTGGTTGTTCTCTCAATTTGGTAGTTTCTATGGGGTGAGGTTTCTTTCTTGATAATTCTTTAAAAATACCCTTATTAAGGAAAAATCCTCCCACACCAAGACTAGAAGTACAAGATGCTTCAGTCCCCTATATACCGATGATGTTACCTAGCATAGTACATCTGCAGGAAACAGCTAATTTCTGAGAAAACTGAGAACCCAAAGATTATCGCTACTGCTACTTCTTTCTAATTTATATCACTATTAAATATTAGGATCACCTACATTCATATTCCTTCTAATCCTATAGATGTGTCAAAGGACTGTTTCCATATCTGGGGCACCTGGCATTCAACTCTGAAAAGTGGTTCCAAAGAGCTGGGAATGATAGGTATACATATTGTTTTTGTTTCTATGCATTGAATAATTATCTGATTTGATTATTTATATAATAGTGCTATTTCATTATAGTATTGTACTAGAAGAGAACTGCTAATTCTCTTTCTCCAAAAGCTATCCATTTTATAAAATGTGGTTCAGTGAACTATAGTTTACAAAAGTTTATACCGCATTAAATATTTTTTGTGTTTGAGTATCACAGGAGTTTCTACAACAGGTTTTTTTTTTGCAAACTTTCAGATATTATGATATTCATATCAAGGCACAATTATCTGTAGAATAGTTTGCAATATAGAGCAGGACTATTTGTATGGAAATGTGTTTGTATATGTGAGTAATCAATAGTAATTCTAGATATCATTCCCAAACCTGATGTAAGATCCCAATGCTCATGTCATTGTAGATTATCTCAAAAACAATGTATGATTTACTTTATTATTGATCATTCTCTGTGGTTTTTTTTAGAATCATATAGAGACATCTATGAGAGCAGCTCCTTGCGCCCAGGGCAGTGCTCCCTTTCTCAAGGGAGCCTGTCATTGTCTTCTCCTCAGTGGCGGGAAAGCAATACAGAGCTAGATAATGAAAAACAAGTCATCCAAAGGAGTCAGACAACAGCTGCCCTTCCTGGTTGCCATTTGCATCCCTCTCTGTCTCAAGTCTACAGCACCCCACAGATTGAAGTAGGTAGGAAGAATTCCAGCCAGTCCAATTCAAAACATCATTCACCTATAAGATATACAGAGAACTTGATGGAGCATGACTCAGATGCAACTTGCCTGCATGCTGCATTTAAGCCATCGCCTCTAAGGCAAGCTGAAGTAATTCGAAAAAACAGACCACCACCTCCTTATCCTGAAACAGCAAAACAAAGCAACTTATCATCCCTCCAGCCAGCAGTATCTTCTACAGGATATCCACTGTGGAAGCTTCAGAAGACAGACTTATCTGGGGCCCAGGGAATGAGGATCATGACTCAGGTGCCTGAACAACCTACCCAACATGAGGAGCAACAGAACCAAAATGAAAGAAAGTACTCCTTTCCAGACAGTGAGCAGAACAGTAAAAATTTGTCAGAGACAGATTGGCATGATTGGCAAAGCGATCGATGGCAAATTTGGGAGATTTTATCACCTGACAATCCAGATGTGCTCCCTGAAACATTAGTATGAGTGGAGAAATCAGCAGGTCTTTTCAAAGTAGGGAAAACTGGTAATGGTGGACGGGATTTATACTGAATTATTTTTTAAAGTTTTAATAAAATTAAATTTATTAAAAGAATTTTAATAGCAGTGTAAAATTTAGTAACACATTTTTGGGGTTTTGTAGAAGTAAATGTGAGATGGCAATTTCAGTCCAAACTACTCTGTGAAATATAAGCTGTGTATACAATAAAAATGACCCTGGTGTTGTTAAGATACATTTATGTATCTGCAGCTCAAATGATTGTATATTATGCAGATATTTTGTGCACAATAGCATTGTATTTATATGCAGAAAAATAATCTTGAATGCTTTTTTGAAAATATCTTTTAATCATGCACTGCTAATATTAATATACAGTATATTGGAAATGCACAGACTGGCTTCTATGCTTTTAATTAATCTGTTTGTGAAAGATGTATATTTTCACTGACAAATAAGGTGGAATGAAAACATTAAAAGCCATATATTTTATAGTAAGGAAGTTAAAGAGTATCTAACATACTATTTGCTTGCAAAGAAAATTTAATGACCATATATTTTTACTCTTTTAGAAAGCAATTCCAGTCACCTCTTCATAAACATATCCATGCTACACCATATACAAAAAGATCCCAAAGATTCTTCTACCCATTCCACATTAGGCTTATAAAATTTTGACATGGATGAGAAAGTACAGGAGAGGGTGTTTATAAAGTTTTGTTAAGATTGTTTATGTGACAGACCCTTTTGAATTTTCAATATTTCTTTATAAATATGAACTAAAATGTGATCTGCTCTCCCCATAAGTCCTAAAACTAGATAAAAAGAACCCAATTAAATATATATATATATATATATATAATTATCTAAAGCTACATATCCAAAGCTACAAAAACTAAGTGAACCTTTGCTTTTCAGTAACTGGTGTGCCCCTGTTGGAGAACAATAACAGCAACTAAACGTTTCCAATAACTGTTGATCCTACACATTAGCTTGGAGGAATTCTAGCTCATTCCTCCTTAGAGAATACCTTTAGTTCAAGGATGGTAAGCTTCTTTGCATAAATAGTCCTTTCAGGTTTTTCCACAAGCCTTCCATAGGATTATAGTCAGGAATTTGACTTAATCATTCCAGACTAACTTTCTTCTTTAATCATTCTTTGGTTGTACAACTTGAGTATTTGGGATCATTGTCTTGATGCACAACCCACTTTTTTCTGAGCTTCAGTTCATGGACAGTATACTGATATTTTCCTGAAGAATTTGCTGGTACAATTCAGAATTCCATCCATGATGGTAAACTATCTTGGTTCAGAGGTACAAAGGAGGCTCAAACCATAATACTGCCACTACCATGATTCACAGATAAATTTCTTATGTTACAATATAGTATTTGCCAAACATAATGCCTTTCAATCAAGCCCAAAAGTTTTATGTTAGTCTCACCTTTCCATAAAACATTTTTTCAATAGACTTCTGGCTTATCAATGTGGTCTTTTGCAAATTGTAGATGAGGTGAGCAGCAATGTCAGCTTTATTTTTTATATATCTCCTTTGTATGAGCTATGAATCTTTCTACATACCCAGAATCCTGTTCTTTAAATAAGGCAGGACCTTCCATACTCACACTTGATTATCATCCCATGGATTGAAACACCTGACTGATAATCCTATACTGTACATGTTTTAAATCATTCTCCAATAAACAAATGAACAAGTATGATGTTTTGACTCATTCATTTAATTGTGTTTTTACCTAGTTTTAGGACTTTTGTGGAAAACAATGTTTTAGAACATATCTATGCAGAAATATTAAAAATTCAGAAGAGTTCACAAATTTTTAAGCACCACTGTACTATATGTTTTTATATGTATTAATGAGACCTGGATTCCTGACAATTAACTAAAAATATTTTCCTTTTTTAACCAACACAGTTGGTTAAAAATTCCTAAAATATTGATAGAATTCCACAAGATGATTCCAGTGCAATGTTGTATTTGTTAAATGTCAATATTCTGTGCTTTAAAAAGTTTTACTATCATTCAGCATGGAAGAGGTCCACCTATTACATTCTTTTATTATAAAAATGCCTTCCTTAAATTTCAGTGGAGATTCAACCTTTTTCTTTCTTATGTTTCACACTTAGAATTAGATGTGCTGAGGGGAGGGGGAGGAATGTGATGGGAGTTAGTTAGACATAACAATATTGTAATAAGAGATGAAAAAGGCATGGTGGGAGAAAGAACTGGGCGGAAAGCCAGCATTTCAAACTAATTGGAGAATGTGATTTATGACTGTTAGTTGTAGGAGGGAATTGTGCTTTGATCTATGTGCTGAGGGTAGGAGAAGTCAGATTTTGGCTTGAACTATGTAAGTGCTGACGTGTTGCAGCTCGAGTAAAGATTCTTTAAGGTAAACAATGCCTCGAAGTTCTTTGAAGAGTTTCATATATCTGAACCATAACATTAAGCCAAAATCTCCAAACTTTCCAAACTTTCTAGAGGTCATGAGCCCCAGTCGCTGTCCCCAGGCTTGAGGACAGCAGACAAAGATTCAGGAGAAGATTTCATCATGGAGGAAAAGCAATTGCTTGAAGCCAGCAACC
This sequence comes from Azemiops feae, assembly GCA_023970755.1. Taxonomy (NCBI): domain Eukaryota; kingdom Metazoa; phylum Chordata; class Lepidosauria; order Squamata; family Viperidae; genus Azemiops; species Azemiops feae. The sequence goes on along the minus strand of JALGBA010001257.1, from coordinate 130,173 downwards.
TGGCAGCAACTGCTACCCCAGGGGGGGGAAGCGACAGAAAACATGCCGGAGGAGGAAGAGCTTTTGCAGGACTCCCAGCTGGAGGCAAAACCCAAGCAGCTAGGAGAGCTGATCTGGTCGTCAGATCGGGCCCATCCCAGCAGAGACTCCAGACGCCTGGAGACTGCCTTGCCACCCACAAAGGCTTCAAAAATTAAAAAAATTAAATTAAAAATTAATTTATGTCTTATAAAATGGCGGCACCTTGATTGGCTGCGGCTGCTTCAGCTCTCAAAGGTGTGGGGGTTAGGGAGGGAAATGTACAATCTGGACTGAAACACTTTTCGGAAATAGGGACAACTAAGCTGAGTTGGGCTACTAAACTTTCATACGAACATCAGTCCATATTGGAGATGAAGAGATTCAGCGTGGAAGGAATGGTGGAGAAAACTGTTCAGGAGAGACTGCATGGCTTCGGATTACTGCGAAGGAGGAGGAGAAAATCAGGGACGGAGTTGCCGGCAGCTGACACGGAGGGTGAGAGATCAGCTGAAATGTCTGGAGGAGCTGGGAGGAAGAAAAGGAATTGCTGGAGGGGGAAACAGCATCGTGCTCAGTGTTTTGAGCAGCAAAGGCAGCGTTTCGGGCCGCAGGGGCAGAGTGGAGGAGCAGCCATTGCAGCTGGGAAGTTTCCCTCCGCTGCTGTTTATCTCCGGAAGAAAAGGAGGAGGTGCGACCGGAAGAGGAAGCGTGGCAAACGCGGAGGCATAACATCTAGGCTAAAAGCTAGACCTTACAGAGTGTCTCTTCCATCTATTTTGTTTGCAAATGCTCGCTCCTTAGAACCAAAAATGGATTACTTGAGGCTGGATTTAACAACAAATCAGGAGGTGAGAAATTGCTGTGTCATTATTGCAACAGAGACTTGGTTAAAGCCCTCTGTTCCAGATAGTGCTGTTAGCTTGATGGGATTTTCAACATTTCGGTTGGACAGGAGTTTTACTCTTAGTGGCACATCCAGGGGAGGGGGTGTCTGTTTTTATATAAATGACAGATGGTGTAATAATGCCAAGGTGGTTTCAAGTCTGTGCTCCCCAGATGTGGAGCTTCTGACCATCAAATGCAGACCCTTCTATCTGCCTAGAGAATTCTCTGTTATCATTATCACAGCTATGTATATCCCCCCTGATGCAAACAGAGAAGAGGCCCTGAAGGTTCTCCACCATACAATCAGTGACTTACAAACTACTCACCCAGAGGGTGCATTTATTGCAGTGGGAGACTTTAACCAAGTGGATTTGAAAGCTACCCTGCCACATTTCCATCAATATGTGGACTTTGCAACCAGAGGGGAAAATACACTGGATCTTGCTTATTCCAACATCAAGAAGGCTTTCAAAGCTATCCCCCGCCCTCACCTGGGCTCCTCTGACCATCTCTCAGTGCTGCTTATTCCAGCATATAAACCTTTATTAGTCAGAGTGAAACCTACAGTAAAGCAGGTGAGGATTTGGACAGAGGGAGCTATAGAAGCATTACAAGACTGCTTTGAATGTACAGATTGGGGCATGTTTAAGGAAGCAGCTACTGATAAACAACATACAAATGTTGAGGAGTATGCCACCACGGTGTCTGCATATATCCAAAAGTGCATAGAAGATGTCTGTGTCCTGAAAAGCTTTGTTGTGAGGGCGAATGAAAAACCGTGGCTGACTTATGAGGTCCGCAAGATGCTGAAAGCACGGAATGTGGCTTTTAAATCTGGGGACATGCTGGCACTTAGAACAGCCAGAGCAAATCTGAAAAGTGCCGTAAAAGGTGCAAAGCAAGCCCATTGCCAGAAAAATCAGAACTTTTTTCAGGACCAAACAAACACCAGGCAAATGTGGCAAGGGATCCAGGCCATTACGGATTACAAGGTGGCTCCATCGAGATGTAAGGATGACACAGACTTCCTAAACAAACTGAATGCATTTTTTGGTAGATTTGAGGCATCAAATAGCACTCCTGCTAGGAAAGCTGTGCCCCATCCTGATGAGCAAGTGCCTAGCTTTGATGTCACCTCTGTCCGGAAAACACTGCAGACAGTTAACATTCGGAAAGCAGCAGGCCCAGATAACATCCCTGGACGTGTCCTCAGGGAATGCGCAGAGGAGCTGGCTTGTGTTCTCACTGATATTTTCAACCTCTCATTGCAGCAGGCAGTGGTCCCATCGTGTTTTAAGATGGCCATCATCTTGCCAGTGCCAAAAAAGTCCACAATTACAGGACTCAATGATTACCGTCCGGTTGCACTGACATCCACCATCATGAAATGCTTTGAGAAGCTGATAAAGGACACTATTGTATCTAGCCTCCCGCCAGCATTTGACCCACTTCAGTTTGCCTACCGACCAAATCGCTCTACGGAGGATGCTATTTCTTCCGTTCTCCATCTGAGCCTGAAGCACTTAGAGGGAAGAAATACTCATGTGCGTTTGCTGTCGACTTCAGTTCATTCCCCAGCATCTAGTAGACAAACTGGGCCTTTTAGGCTTAAACACTCCTTTGTGCAACTGGATTCTGGATTTTCTTACCAACAGGCCCCAATATGTGCGAGTTTTAAATACAGGAAAAACCAAAGAGATCATTGTTGATTTCAGAAAAGGCAGGCACAGCCACACTTCTCTGTGCATTAATGATTCACCTGTGGAGATGGTTACCAGCATCAAATTCCTGGGTGTGCAGCTAACGAGTAGGCTGACTTGGTAGCTAAACAGTGAGAAACTGGTGAAGCGGGCACAGCAGCGCCTGCATTTTCTGCGCTGCATGAGAAAAGCACATCTTCCTTCCCCTGTCCTGACCACTTTCTACAGGGGGACAATCGAGAGCATCCTGTCATACAGCATCACAGTCTGGTTTGGAGGCATCACTGCTTCAGACAGGAAGGCGGTGCAGAGAGTGGTGAGAATGGCTGAAAAGATCATTGGCAGTTCCCTCCCTACCATCCAGGACATAGCACAGAAGCGTTGCTTGAGCAGGGTCCATAAGATTATCTGGGACACTACCCATCCTCTTCATGACCTGTTTTCCTTGTTACCTTCTGGGAGGAGGCTTCGTGGTATCCGTAGCAGAACATCCAGATTCAGCCATAGTTTCATTCCATACAGCATTAACCTTGCGAACTCTCAAACTTCCTCCTTGCGTTATATATTCAAGATGGACAGTATTTAATATTTATTTGCTATGTCTATGTAGTGATGTGGGTCTATATATATGTTGTACATAGTATGTTTAGGTGTGTGTCATGTATATGTTTCACTTTGAGAGCGGGCAACTAAATTTCATTGTTTTATGTGTGCCATTGTGCCCACAATATAAAAATGACAATAAAGGTTATCTATCTATCCAAAAGCAGACCGGTGGAGAGCTACCAGGACATCTACCACTGAGGATTCGGGTGAGTGGGAATGCCTATCTGCAGCTTGTAGCCAGTCTGAGGAGAGATTTGAAGGGCTAGGGCAGAGAAGCAGAAATCAACTCCTGCCGAGAGAAGCCTCCAGCCCCTCTTTTGCAGATCAGACAGGCTTCCAGCCCCTGAAATCCCCTGCAAGGGCCTCCAGCCCCACAGAGAGAGAGAACCCCAGTCTGAGGCCCCTGCAGCAGTGGGGAGTTTGGCAGCCCTTGCAGGTGGATGCTCAGCGACCTCTGAGCTTGCAGCAGCTAATAGAGGCATTACAACAGCTTGGGGTGGTGCAGAAGCCAGGAGATCAGCAGCTGGTGGGAGGACAACCGCAGCAAGGAGGCTGGTTGCCGCCCCCTAATGTACAGCAACCACTGAGGGGCCTGCAGATGGGGTTCCAACAACAACCCCCTCCGAGGCCGCAGGGGGGCTTACAGAGGTTGAGGATGCCACAGCTCCCAGCAGACCAACAGCAGGGGGAATGGCAACAGCAGCCAGGGTGGGGGCCCCAACAGCAACTCAGGGTGCAACAGCCACGGTGGGGGCCACAGCAACCATCGAATCAGCAGCCAGATTGGGGCCAACAACAACTGGGGGTGCAACAACCACAGCGGGGAGCCCAGCAGCCAATGATTGCTCCACCTTTCAGAGCAACCTTTGATGGGGACCCAGAGAAGCTGATTTTTTTTCTCAACCAAGTGCGCTCTCATTTGAACCGCTGGGCCTATCTCTACCCAGACCCAGCCGCTATGTTCGATGTGATTGTGTCCGGCTTAGAGGAAGAGGCATCAGAATGGCTGAACAACTTATATAATGAGCAAGCCCCCAAATTAGAGGACCCCCACCTCTTCCTCCTAGGACTGAGAGAAAGATTTGAGGACCCATCCATTGCCCTCAAAGCAGAAGAACAAATCCATAAAATAAAACAAGCCAGCAGGCCTGCCCTGGAGTATGTACGAGAGTTTCACAAGTTAGCCGGTCGGATAGAGAGGTGGCCTGAGCAGTCCATTGTCCATCACTTCAGGGAAGGGTTGGATGATCACCTCTCTCAGGCATGCATCTATCGAGCAGTACCTGATCAGCTGCAAGAATGGTACCAGGCAGCAGTAAGATTAGAAGTTCAGCTCACCCGCTATAGGAAGCCTTCCCCACCTGAAGCCGAGCCGAAGCCAGAGCAACCCAAATGGCAACCGCCACCCCGAAAACTTCCAATTGCTGCGACTGCTGAAGGACCCAGGCCAGCTGCAGGCCCGCCAATCAAGTGCTTCCGACAGGGACATCGAGCAGCAAATTGCCCACTCTGCTACCCCCAACAGCAGAGTAGACTGGGACCAGCCGCAAGAAAGAAACCTGCCCAGCAGCCAACGAGAGAGAAATCCAACTGGATCACACAGGAACCAGTTGCCCAAGTCACATCCCCCATGCAGGAGGACGCTGGGACTAAGGCTGGATCCAACCCTGCTCTACCCTCTTTCGACAGTGATGATGAAGGAGAGAATCACCCGATGGTGAGTCGACACATCCCGCCTTTTTCACTGCCTGCCAAACTTATAATCCCTAAGTCGGGGGCACAAATAGACTTAAACGTGCTAATCGATTCTGGATGCTCCCGATGCATCATTAGCTTGCCATTTGCCATGAAATTGGGTATACGAGCAAAACTGCTCTCCAAGCCTGTGAGGTTTGAGCAAGCCGATGGCTCCCTGATGGGAGGGACTCTTGTCATGCAATTAACTGAGCCCCTATGCCTAG